>BPLR01021562.1:0-27126 GCA_021605095.1 Caerostris extrusa
TCACCTGTGTGATAACGAGTTGGCGGCCCCACCTTTGTGTGGCACAGCCAACCGCACCATGGATGCCACAAGTCCTTGGCGAATGGCCGGAGGGCAAGTTGTACAGATGTTTAAGCAACTTGATTACTGGAAATCAGGAGCCACGGTGGTGGTCTTTGAACTCTGAGCTGCCGTCCGGAACATGCAGCTGTGTTCTATCTGGATTTGCGATCGGGAGTTAACGGCCAGGACATTAACTGGAAGTCAAGCATCATGGTCTGGAACCACTCCAACATTACAACTTGTGACAAGGGTCGTTGTCCTGTTGGGCATTCCATTTCCAGCTGGAAAAACAGGGGAGGCCATGCTGAAGGATTTTGCAACTATTGAGATCCACTGCAAATGATCGTTTCAGGTGTCCACCTGTAGCATTCATGATTCTGCTCACCACAACACGGATACAGGCAGCGAGAGGCGTCCACGAAACGCCAAGCGCGCCACCACCGTGTGCTTGATCTCCACCGTGGCGTACATCAGGGAACAACTGTTTCGCCTGGAGAGGGCAGGCGGCGCCATCGGCGCATGATGGGAACAAACAAGCAAATGATTTATCCAGGCCGAGCCCAATCTCTCCACCAGTCCATGGACCGTCATGACCCGGGCGCGCGGGCAGTTGGCAGTGGCAACGTTGGCTTGAGGCACAGTGGAATCTGTTTTTGTAGCCACTGCCTATCCAGCAGTCTTCAGCTGGGGAACAATGTCCACCGATGCTGTTCTGCGTATTTTCACATTGTATTGAGGGCTGTCAGCTGAGGAGAACCACCTGCCTCTGCATAACTCCAGTTTTGCTGCCAGCTTGCGAGGAATGGTGTTAAAAAACGACAAGGCCACTCTTTGACCAGCGCGTTGGCTGGACGTCCAACACCATGTCGTCTACTGGTTTTCTGTCATTCATCCCCACTTTGCGCCGTGCTAACAACTGTGCAGATCTGCCAACCCACGGGTGGCGCAGTTCGGAAAATGCTTGTCCCGAGCCGCTGAGCCATTACAATCTGCCCTCTATCAAAGATCGTTTAGATCCTGGCCTTTCCCATCACACACACACAAAGGAAGTAAAAAAGTGAAAAGAAGGATTGGCTGAGCTCTCACAGCAACGTCAATGCCCACTCCTGATGTGACTCCACACGTCATCCACCAGAGTGGAGGAGTTCAAATTTAAAAATGTTCAGGAGGATCATAATGTTTTGGCGAGGAGTGTAGATTGATAATGCGCGACCCAAGACATATATAACCATCAATACCAAATACTTAATACCGAAGACATTCAATGCACTCTGCTTTATCTATTACTGCGCTGCTGTAACTCGTTCAAATAATTACGTTGTGCTCATCATATCAAATGCATAATTTTGAAGTCTATCGGTTTTGCCATAATTTTTGGTGATCTGTTACCGCCGTGGTCAAATCTGGCTCAATAATTGGTGTGGATCACCATTTATTAAAAAATGAACTGGTTTAAAAATCCGCATTAACTGACGCGATGTAGAGAGTGCAGAAGTACATAACTCCTTCCGAGATTTATTTCCAACCCCACAGTAAGCTCTGTGCATTTTGCAAATCTCTCTTCACCTATAATTCTCTTAAGAATGATCATCTAAAAGACTTTATTGCTGCCTCCCAAAAGGTCCTCCAAAATTGGGATTGCTCTCCGTGGAATAAATTCCATTCAGCTTCTGCTGATAAATAACCGGCTAATGTCTAAGCCAGCCAAATGTTCTGAGATCCATTGGATCAGTTTAACTAAGGCGCGGCGCGATCCCTCTGCTAAGAGATGAACGTGATTTACTTCCAATTTCAAAGACAGTGATAGCATTCTTCACTAACTTTTGGTAAATACCATATTGCCATGGTTTGATCGAGGTGTTAGGCTTTAACAGGACACCCAAGATGTGCCCTTTCCGCTGGTTTTAATCAAAGTTAATCCGATACAGAATTTTTGGTTACAGTAGACTGCTGCTCCGAACAACAGTTCACGAAATCGCCTCCTTCCTCTCCACCCAACGTTTTGTCATTGTAGCCTCCTTTATATTTTCTTTCAATAATTGTCTATGTTAATTTGAAAGTGCAATCAGAAATTGATGCCATTCGTTTCAGGAAATCATGCCATTCATTAACGAGGATCACTCAATACATCTAAATAAGGGTCACCGCTTTGCATAAAATTTTCAGTTGAACTTTTCATCCACTGAACAGCCGAAAAGGCAAAGGATAAGAAAAGATCAAATGCTGCTCAGCAGAAAACACGCTTCTTTTCGATTGGCGGCTTCGCGCTGTCTGTTTATCTTCGCTCTGATGCGGCAGTCAAGAACTCAGGATTTTCCGCAGGGATTCTGGTTTCCTCCTGGGATTTAGAAATTGCCAGTCTTCACTTCACCTGAGTTTGGCAGAATTCTGAGGATTGGTTAACACACCATATGATCTCAATCCCGCTTTCTGCAAAATCACTTCCTAAGTTAGCATTACAGTTTTTTTAACGTCTTCCAAGTTGACATAATAGCTTTTTGTATCACATCTTAGAAATATAGGAGAAGCTTGGAAAGCTATATCTTTACGCTCATTGATATTTGGGCAACGTCCTGCTAAAATACATAGGCGGCCACTCACAGTGCCATATCGAGGCTTGTCTTCAGTTCACGCGTCTTAGGTGGGACATTTGGCATCACTCCGCCCCATTGGTTATCTGAAGAAAAATGATTGGCTGGAATCTAACAGGATCATTCTATGGTACATCATCTTGGGCATCCTGCCGTCACTAGCATAAACATACTTCTGAATACTATCATTATCAGAAATAGATAGTCTTGTATGACTCCGCCATTATGCTGTGTGAGTTCTGTGTACACTATCAAGTCAGATCACACAGAACAATTGAACACTACCACGAAATTTTTGCCCATTATTATTTTCAAGTCTGTATACACCAGGGTGTGTTGCGTAGTATGTCACATCAGGTTACTTGTCTCTTCAACTTCTTTCATATGACCTAATCTTCCGATTTTCGTTCAAATATCTTATACAGTTAGAAATATTCTGCCATTTCAAGACTCCAGCAGAGGTCACACTGAAGTGAGTCTTTTAAGAGAACATCGCTAGGTGAACCTAAGCATGACGGGTCATCCTAAAGGCATTGCAACTACGTATCTCCTCCTCTCTCTTCAAAGTGTTCATCACACCATAGCATATTCTTTTTTTTGTAATCCACCTCTACAAACCCAAACATTTACCCCTCTCCGAAAACATTAACGTTTCATTTAAATCTCTTGCCAGGATCAAATGAATGGACTTTACCTTCATCAGTTTGATACACACGCATCCACTAGTTACATAACCAAACACAGTATTTTGCCAAAGTAATTGGAATTTTGGGAATTTGGAATCCATATTTCAAAAGTTCATAAAACTTTTCTGCACTAACAACATATCAATTTTACCAGGTATAATAAAACTACGCTGCCCTCAAAAGTTAAGGGAACAGCCGATTTTTTGCGCCTAATTTGCAAATGAATGAATGTAGAAGCACCAAATTTGGATGACATGCACAAAACAATTATGTATTGACTGCAACATAGAATTTTTTGCATAAGAAAAAAGCAAAAATGATTTTTAACAATAAAAAGCAATCTCGCTGGAAAAGTCCATTCTTGGAAAAATAATAATCACAGTTTTATGTGGTAAAATGTGATAGAAAACATAACAAAAATGAATTTTAATAAGGGATAGTTGCCCACTAGCCAGAATGTATTAGCGGCATCAATTTTCCCTGCTGTCAATTAAGTTGTCGGTTACCAAAATGGGAAGCGAAGACCAGACATGAAATAAGCTTTATTCCAGCTCTCCTAAATACCTTGGATAAGAACTTAAAGCAGCAACCTGTCTACCAAGATAGTCCCAAAGATGCTCTATTGGATTCAGATCTGGAGATCGAGCTGACCATTCCATTCGCTCCAAACCAAGACCCTCAAAGAGTATTCCTCAACAACTACAGATCGGTGAGGTCGTGCATTATCTTCCATCAAAATGAAAAAAAATTGCCAATTGCACTGGCATATGGAGCGGCACATGGATCAGGATCTCATCTCGATATCACAAACCAGTCACAGGTTCACAATCCGTGGAACACATGCAGATAAGTGTGTCCACCGGAATGAGATCCCTGCCCAAACCATTATTTCACCACCTCGGGAAACTGTGTCTTTCAACAGTGTTGGATTGATGGTATCTTTTGCTTTGTTCTCCAGATCAGCAGACGTCCTGAATCACTCCAGTGTTAATCTGGACTTGTCTGTAAAGAGTACAGCAGCCCATCGCTGTATGGTCCAGGACGTGTTCTCTTGCCCAAATAAGCGGGCCCTCTCTATCATCCCCGTTGAGGGGGACACGCAGAATTGGTCGCCTTGCATAGACCTGAATTGTGAAGGACTCATTCTCACCGTACTAGCGGATATTTTTCTTCCTGATGCTACAGAGTGGTCTGCAACAAGGTGGCACAGAACAGCGAGACAGTCGGCACAGAAATTCTTCTTCTCCTTCTGGCCGAAAGAGCTATAAAACGGTTTTCTGCAAATGTTGTAGCTCGTGTTCGACCTGGAACATGTCTTCTGGACACAGAAGCTTCGGTTTGGTATTGATTCCAGAGACGGTGGACCACACTGCGAGGCACAATAAGGCGCCTAGCAGCATCAGCCTGGGACAATCCATTTCCATCCATCTGACCGACCGCTCCCCCACCTTAACGAATCGTGCAAACGGCTCCTATCAGACATTGCGGGACCCCACTGCCTATTGTCAACGAATTTACTAACAAAAGTTGTAAATCAGCAAAAGTTACGCGTAATTACGAAAGCCAGATATTTGCATACTTTTTCTCACTCATATATACCCGTTCTTTTCTATCTAAAAATGTGGGAATTAACTCTCAACCGAGAAAAGTTATATTCAAAATTTACAACCATGGTGTCGATTTTTCTGCACAAACTGAGCATAGTTCTCAATTCAAAAACTAGCGCAGCACGATTCTCCTCGGTCATGAAACATTTTCTTCTAGCAATTCTGCTGGGTTAACCGAGTCTCTGAATTCATTTCGTTCTGCACTTATTGATACATGTACTCCAATATTTTGAAGTTGAACTGCTATTTTAGATGCACTAATCCTTGAATTTTTTTCGTATAATGAGCAATGTATGCAGATGATCCTAAGAGTTGAGGAGCGATAGTCGATTGAGGAGTACTCGATTAAATAACGTAGAAAAACCAAATTTTTAAATAATTGATTGTTAATAATAAAACGAAGTCTACCAGTTTAAACTGGAATTTGATTCAATGTTGTTGTTTTTTTACGAAATTGTAATTTTTTCCCTTTTAGAAATAGACCTAAGCGTTTCCTCCCCATTTCTAAGTCTTATATTTCAAAAACACATATTCCGTTATAACAATATTTTTATTTCAGCATATATACTGAAAGCGTCTAAAAACAATGTGAAAAAAAAAAAAAAATAAATGTAAATGAGAAAATGCACATCTTCAATTTCATCAGTCTTGGGTTTATATAATTTTTTTTTATGTAAAAGTTTGATAATTATTTGAAAATTCAATTTCAAATAGTTTTGAAGTTTCCAGAATTGTGTCCCCTATTAAATAGTAAAAACATGCTCTTTGCGAATACTTTCTTCACTCACTGCATATAATTTAAAGAATACAACCGTAAATAGTTATATGTTTGATAGCTTTTTCATTCCTTCTAATTAGTTCACACTCTCCCTATATATCTTGTTCAAATTTTCAATCGTTAATAAAATACTTTTTATTCATCTACTCAAGTTCAAATACATTTTTTAACTTGTAGTGGATGACACTTGATGTTAATACAGTTTTTCAAATATTAATTCAGTAATTAAATTTAATTAATTAATTTTAGTTTTAAGTTGCATATATCAACCAATAGATGACGCCAGATAAACTTGAAAAAAAAAATTATTTGTAAAAGGACTTTTTCTGCAATATAGTGAAAAAAAAAGTAGGAATTGACTTAAAAATTTTTTTTTATATTACTTGTTATATAATTTATTTTGATATTTTATGTTTAAAAGTTGTAAGTACATATTTAAGACTAAATTAACAAAAAACAAGTTTTAATAATTGACTATTTCTCCCTAATGATTGACTTTTTCTCCCGTGTTAACATTATGCATATCAACTTATTAAATTTGTGATTCCTCTTTTGAAAAATCAGGAATTATTTGAATTGGAAATTGACAGTAATTATCGCAAGTGGTCCATAAGTTTTCTAAAACTAATTTCTTCCGGAGGCAGTGAACACGTGTTGCTTAATGAAGTAGGCACTAATTCGCAGTAGATTTTCAGATCCATGCTTATGAATAAAATAGTTATTGTTCGTTCATGCAATAACTAGAATTGCTATAGCAACTCACATAGAATTAATTAAAAAAAAAAAAAAAAGAACTTTGGGGAAAATTTCCAGCTTTACAAACTGCGTTTTTAAACATGGCTCAAAAGAGAAGTAAACCGATGGGCTGTTTAGATAAAAAAAGGTTCTACGCCACTTCCTTTCTAAAAGTAAAAATCGAGTTTATTCTTATGAAGCTGTATGTGGGCGACACAATAAAAATCAATTGTTCCGTTTATTAAAAGAAATTGCCTCGGGAGCTCTCCAAATTCCGAAAATCTTGTCAGTTTATACTAGAGGCCTTTTCAATTAAGTTGTTTGTTTTAGCAGAGGCACTTTCAAAGTGAGATTTAGCTCACTTCAAATAATTTAGCCATGAATTAAAATTAATTTACAAACACGCCTTGTATGTGGAGAACTTGAACCTCAAACATTTTCGTGTTATGTATTTATCCACCGAAAAAAGATAAGTTTGAAACAGGAAGTATTTTTATATTTAAATTTAAAAAAAGATAAAAAATAATGCATGGAAATTGATTTTATTTGCAATTTAATATATATATAATTTAATATATATATATATATATATATATATATATATATATATTCAATTGTAGTATTAGAGTTCAGAAATTTGTCACGAATATTTTTATGAGAATATGAGAATTAATAATAATATTGAGAATAAAAATAATCAAAGTATCATACAACTCATAACAATATAAAAATATTATATATAACATTTTAACTTTTATTTTTATAATACATATAACAAATATATATAAAAAATAAAATATACCACGAACAGACCTACGAGGGGTACTGGAAATGTCGTACCTATCGACGGGTCTCTGTATATTCACATTCCCGTATGCAAATAGTCCTGTATTTGCGTGGTGTTTGAGAGGAAACCCGTAAAACTCCCACCAGACAATCTGATGATACGAGATTTTTCCATGCGCTGCCCCAAATACCACTGAGGCTAATTGATGCAAGGTTGAACCTACTTCCTCCTGTACAACTTCCCACCATGCATCCCCGAGTTAGATGGTGAAAAGAAACAACAAATTCTCTCCCGAACCAAACTTACAAACTTAATTCCAAATTCAAATCTCTACAGCAACATTTCACTCATAAGTGCTGATTTAAGAATGAAAATGACAACGATCATTTCTGATTTCCCAAGTTAGTTAAATACGTCCTTTCTGGTTTTCATTGAGTTTTGAATTTATTGCACCCCACACAATAGCAAGTATTTCATGAACTCATTATGCTTTTCCATATGCCGTGCCAAGCATTTGAATGTGGTAAATATTTATTATTTTACAAATAAAATAAACATATCGAGTATTCAATAGAACTTTACAATTGATGCCCTCCAAATCATAGCACCATTTCTCATAGAAATTAAATGAGATCAATTCATCTAAATTCTAACTAATTAAAAAGATATTCAGTATTCAGTTGTACACGGTGGAGTGGATTTTAAACTGTTTTAAACCATCAGTTTAAAAACGGGAAAGATTTTTATGGGGGGAATTGGAAGATAGGTGTGAATATGGGAAATACGTTTTACAAGAATAAGCATTTTTTTTTATTAAAAATTAAAATCAAATTGAGTAATGTTTAAATTGAGAAAAATTGTTGAGGCGGAACAATTTATTATGAGGTTTCATAGTCAAACTTCGTCGTTTAATAAAAACAAGACAATTATTCATCCATAGCTTATGAAAAAGTTCTGATGTTTAGCTAATCCTGATTTATCTGATCCTCTTGAAAACTGATTCACCCTTCATTAACTCATCCCAATATCCCCCCAAAAAAAAAGAATTAAAAAAAAAAAACTTTTCATCCTGGAGCCTATAGCAGAGGAATGACCGCGGTTAGTGCAGCCGACCTCGTTTTCATTATTGACAAACTAATATTTTTCTTCGTCTGAGTCTGGGCTTGAACATTTTATTTTTTCTGTATTAGAGAGTGCTAATGTCGTTTCTATCAAAATGGTCGGCTACTTTAATGGAAATGACGCTTTTAACCAATCACTTACGGAAACGAGTAAAAAGTCGCCCTTTTGTTAGGAAATGGTGGTAGAAAATGGCTTTGCATTGTTGCTAATGATATTAAGAATACCATTTCGGATGCAAATATTAATAGATTTGTAATTGGGATAAACAAGTAATGAAATAATGGTCAATGACTAGGATCATTACTAGACACACAAGGGCTTAAACCATGATAAAAGGTGAAAGATAGACAAAGGTAGGGCACACAATTACAGATAACAGCTTCTACATTCTTTCGGACGTTTGCGAAAGAAAACTGTTCGAAATAGAGGGGTTTTTTTTTGCCTTTTAAAAGAAAGATTTTACTTTGATTGTGTATCATACGTTTTAAAATGAGAAATTACATTTAGGAATCAATAATGGAGAAGCAAATTTTGCCCTTAATTTGAGTTATTCGTTTCTGATTTTACAGAAAATATAATTAAAGCTTAAATAACAGTACATTTTATATATTAATGTATATTTTTAAAAGAACCGCAAAAAATCTATCGTTTTTTTTTTTTTTTTTAACATGTGGGTATAATTTTCAAAATAAAAAATTTATTTTTACTTGTGTACAAAATCATGCAGATAATATCGTAAAGAAAAACTTCAAAATAAATTATAATTTAAAAAAAACACGCTTTTAGAGTTAATCAAACTAAAAAGTAAAAAATAATTGTTAACATAAGAAAAAAAAAAAATTACTGAAGAAAATGAATGTCACTGTTCTAAAAAGCGTGGGGTGCTTTTTGTATGACATTTTAAAACTAACTCTGCATTTCGGAATGAAACTAGTGAAAAATTATACCGATTGATATCGAGCACCCCACGCTTTTAGAACAGTGACATTCATTTTCTCATCAAATTTTTTTGTGCTTTATAAAAATTGATTACGTTTTGATAACATGGATTGACTTGTATTTTTGAGAGTCATGTTTGTCCTGTTCTAGCCAATCTTTTGATTCCGTTTCAATAAGCTCATTCACTCTGAACATATCATTTAGATTTCTTTGTTGGTGTAATTTGTTTTCACATCTTGAATGAAAATGCATTCACCTCTAATAGCTAGTATAAAATTTATCAGCACAACAACATGAAACAGGAAAAATTAATCTAAGAAAGCTGAAGAAAGAATTGACCACCCTGCAGTATTTTTTTTGCACACTTTGGGCTAATTAAACAGGGACCTACAGTTTAACGTAGATTCCGAACCACTAACAAACATCCATGCCACCGTCAGGATTCAGAACCTGAAGCTTGTGTTACGAAAAGCCTGAGTAAATGTGTTATAAAAGAGTTAATAGAGAAAAATAGAGTAAAAAGTATATATATTTAGAAATTTTTTACTATAGTGGATGCTTTTGTTATTGAAAGTAACATTTCCAAGTATTTAATTCTAAAAATTATAATTGATTATTTGAAGTTTCTGGCAATTCTGTTTGTCAAGCACAATTTCTAAAGTACTTTGCTTTTGATGTTAAAAAACCCAGAAAATTAGGTTCATAAACTATTAAAAGAAATGATTAATGAGAGTCATTTGCTATTAAACGCTCAAAAGGGATCGATCGAGTTATAGAATGACACTGGTTTAAAAATAAACTTTTTCCGAAAACGTTAAGTGAATTTTGCCGCGGAGTTAGGATAGAACTTTCTAAAAATGAACTAAAACATTCTTCAATCCTTTTTTACTATATATTTAGGCGAAGGAGATTTTCAATATCAATGTTTATGAAATCCAAATTTATCAGATATGCAAAAGGACGTATCGGAATCCAAAGCCTCGTAAAAGAATTCAGAAGTAGATTTGTTTCATGCTGAATTATAGAAACCAATTCTAGAAATTTCACATTTTCATTCCAGTAATATATTTAACATATTTTATCGATATTTAGAACATAAATCCTTCCATTTTAATTGATAAATAAAACATGTGATTTGCCAATTTTACTTCTTCAAAATTAAATGCAGTATAATATTTGTACTGAATATTAATTATTTCAAGGCAATCATACACTACCGGAAAAAAAATTAAAACACACTAAACTGATAAATCTATATTATGAAATTTTGGCAAGTGGCAATGCGCAAATACATGATAATAACTTCAAAGGAAATATGTTCTATTACAAAAAGAAATATTCATAATTTACTGGACTTCCTTGTGGACGAATCTAAATTCAGATGCATTGAGGTAGGTTGTGATAGACAACTTGTATGAATTCATCGGATGTATTACGTCCTATTGCAGCCGTATATTATTCAAAGCTATTCAATTTGCCGATGGAATCCCAAGTTCTTAGTTCATCATGGTTTAGAAAATTTCAATTGGTGAAAGGCCTAGAGAAGAGATTGATCCTAGTGATGCTTATACGTTACGAGCTTGTATACACTATAGTGCGTTATTCTGTTGGCGAATGGTAAAAAGTCATTGGTCATAAAGTTTTGGGCTGTCAGATTGCCTGACAATAATCAGTTCTGATCTCAATAGAAGGTGTCAAAAGGCTCATGTACCAATACTATATACAGTGTAATGAATTGTGATGAGGACGCGAGCTTCTAACCGACTAAGAATAACATTGCCCAAGTCTGTTAAGGGGGCTCTCATTTTGTTCTATTAGGTCAATCACTTTCCCACTTTCCTTCATCTTTCACAATCTGTCAGTTGTTAAAAATTCCATCTATGCTTTCAGAAAAGCTTTGCAATTTGCAATTGAAAATTCATAAAGGAAAATACTCTTAAGGTCTTATCCATTTGCCCTATTCGAATGTTTGAAGTCCCTTTGCAAATTATTCTAATTGTAATGAAATCAACTTAATAAAAGGCATCAGTATAAATGAACTACTTAAGGATATTGCATTTTTATTTTCGGCAATGTATATTCTATTTTCTTATAAACTCAGATTTGTAGGTGGAAAACTGAATAAACATCATTTTTGAAAAAAAAGCTCTTCACATAGAACTTCTGGGAACCTTAGCTTGATTTTAAGACGGCACTGTGGTTGTTTTGAATAACAATTGAACACATAAATACTCATTACCTTAAAAATGAGCTCACCTAGAAATTGTCAGACCACTACGAAACTTTTCTTGAAAGTTTGTGTTCAGTACATAAGCAATATATAAAATTGTAGTATGATGAAAAGCAAGTAGAAAATGTTGATGTGAATCCCTCCAATCTATAAATAGTCGCCCTGCGGTATTCTGTATACCTTTTTATCTATGGCAGAGGGACACTCAAAAATGCTCTTATTACTCTGCAATCGAAATCTCTCGAAGACTACAGTCTCCAATCCATTATTGTTTTTTTATTACGTTTGACTTTTCTCCGTGCTTTTGAAACATTTTGCATAGATAAAATGCTGGAAAACAAGATTCTTAAATTATATGAAAATATGTTTAATCCATTTGCATAACATAGATTTAATAAACCCGAATTTTTCTTTAAATACATCATTTTTTTCAGTTCAGCCAATCAGTCAGATCAATGTTCAGGTCAGGGTTATTTCTTTGTAGCATCATTATGGTCAAGGTTATATTTATGACTCTGCGTGGGTGTTTGGACACACATAACGTTTGGAATGTCCGTTTTTTCCCTCTCATACATCCTCCACCGTCTGGAGGGTCCATTTTAATGCGATCTGTTGTCAACCGTTTAACTGAAGAGGGTGGGCGTCCGCAGACGATTTCGTTCACCGAGAGAACCAATTTAAATAACTCAGAATCGATCGAGCTCTTCCGTAAACTTCATTGATTCCAACTGACTTTGAGTCGCATGTGTGGGTATTTTTAAGAACATGGGAGATTCATTCATCGAAGCTTCGTATCCCGCCAAACTATACTCGTATCTTGATTTACGAACTCAAAGAGGGCTTCGGGATATACGCACATGAAGGGATTCATTTCATGTTCTCTAAAATCAATTCATTCGATCTACCACATCAAAATGATACTTCTTTAGTCCTATGCGATCAGTTTTAAGAATTACTTTTGTCAGGCTTCTTCACAATGAGAGCACACCATTTTGTGATGCCAACATTAACTGGACTCGGGCATGGCGTCTGACGGTTTGCACGCTCCAGCGGAAGTACCTACCAGCCTACAGGCTTAAAAATGTCTAGACTCAGCTCAGACAAGAGAATTTTTTGATCGCTTTGTTTGGTAGTCTGAACTCTACCAATTAAGAAGCTAAATGCTCCAACCACGACGGTCTGGTATTTCGAATATTTATTTTATTTATTATTATTTATTGGTGTTAAAACAATAATTTTTCAAATAGATTTGTAGATTTTTTTGCACATTATTTGAAATAAATTTCTTCCATTTCTTATCATTTAAGAAAAATTCTAAAAATTTTGTAATTCTTGTTTAATTAATAAATAAATCCAGAACAAAAAGTATTTTATAAATAATTCAAAAAGATACAAACAGAATACAATTATAAAACTTACTTATATACAGGGAGGTTTAAAATGATTTTATATATTTATCTTCTTATATATTTTTATCTTCCTAAATTCATGTGCAGTCACAATAGCAACACAAACTTTTATGATTTTCACTTTCTACACAGAGGTCATGCGATGTTCGTTGCATTCGCTTCCAAAGAAACGAGAACGCCTAATGGCAAGAGAGTCACCATGTGGTAAAATTTCAATTCAGCAGACTTCTGGGTTTACATTTAATTGCAAATATCTGAGAAATTATGTATAACAATATATTGAAAAAAAAAGCAATAGGAGGTATTTCATTTCCTTTTGTTGAATTACAAACAAAATGAAATGAGATATTAAAAAATGTTAAACTAAACCAGTGAGTGTTGCGAGTTGATAAACGGTTCAGTAGTTTTACTATTGTTATTTTGCAAACGCCATTACGTTCAACACATTGTGTCATCGCAATACCCTTCCATTTCAAATGTGTGTTCCCTCTCTTTCTGTTGCAATTTCTCCGGAATTGTAGTTCTTTTGAAAATGTCACTGATAAAGCTTTTCTTAAAGGAGAAAAATCCCGTTTTCATACCACTCGAAATATTTTTCTGATCAAATTTGAGTATTTTACAAACACTTACATTTTTTTCTATTTTTTCAGTGATTTGCTTTGTTTAGAAAATGGGTTTGGGGAACATTTCGAACTCGAATAGAAAAAATATGTTGAGCACAAAAATATATCTGTGTTGTTTCGTTTCAATCTGCATCTCTATGATAGACCTGCCCACTACTTGAAATCAATAGCTTCATAAGCACTCAAGGTTTTATGTCCGTAAATTTATTGAGTAATTGAAAGAAGTTATAAAAGTGATCGAGTTATCTTACAATAAGTATTAAATTCGGTGCAGGTAATTCCTCGTCTAAAATCTGCTTGGTTTGCTCAGTTAAGTGAACATATGCTGTGAAGGGGTAAGGACCCTTTCAGCATAGAGGACATCTTTACCCTCATAGCATATGTTCACTACATAAATATACTATATATGCATATGTATATATGTTCACTATATATGCATATGTAAAGATTTGCAAAATTCTCTTTCACAAGGATTTCATCTTCAACAAACCGGTGAGTGTTGCGAGCTGATAAACGATTCAGTAGTTCAAAGACGAGTAAGAAAGTTCCATCAGTAGGAGTCAAATGTCACGTATTTTAATCTGAGGTTATTCTCTATTCAAATGGCATATATGTATCAGATTCAAGAGAGTTTGCATCTGCCCCTCACCTCAACAAAAGGACTTTCCACCCTACAGATTTCTTGTGTTATAACAGACGCTTCAGTTTTGGCTTCGCTTTTTCCCAATGAACATTCTGAAAAGCCGACAAGCTATCCTGCAGACTTCTCTTGTTCATTATATTCTTAAAAATTGAAATTTTGCATTAAAAACTTTATATTTCATATAGCTTTGTATTGCATATATCGCAAAAACTTCGCATTGTATATTTATGCCACGCACATCAGTTGATGGTTGAATAAGGTAAAGATTAATCTGCATAATTTTGTGCTTGGAATAGGATTCCAACTTAACTTAAAAGGTGATTTCTGACTTGTAAATTATTGTATGTTTTTCGAAAATTTTGGAAAGAAATATTTTAGAACAATTAGATAATCTGACGTAATTCTTGATTTCTTATAAGCCGTCTAGTTTCTTAAATATGAAGGTTTGGGAACTTTTTCTTTGAGCTTCTAGAAGTCTACGGCTTGTTTAATATAAAGACGTAAGATCATTGATGATATATTTAGATAAAAATAAGTTTAAGAAAATATGGATCTAATAATAGAATCTAAGAGGAAAAATGAGCTTATTTTCTCTATTCATTCTGAAGTAAAAAGCTCTTAAAGGTAACAGTTTGTTTGAATCCCTTCAAAATAGTTATTCTATTGGTTGGTGTTGATATTAAATAGATAGATAAAATACTGCTCCAAGATCTTCAGAATTTGGATTATTCAAAAGGAATTAGCAGATATATCAATTCGACATTTGTTGCACAACAAATTGTGCTCGCGTTGCATAAAATAAATTACTTTGAACTTTCTAGTATCCATTGATATATATAACACGTTGCGCCACATTACCGTTTATTGGAAGTAAGAATTTAAAACCTGTTCCTTCATTTTTAATAAGTCTACATTCAAAAGAAAACTGAACTGAAGCTTTTGCAAAGCTGAGTTAAAGTTAAGGAATAATACAGTTTTTACAATGCTGAATTTTTCAATTAATTCTTCCTTTCAAAGTCTTCACGGAAGGGTTCCTCAACTCAAGAAAATGTGCGCACTACAGTACCAAACAATCGGAATCGATGCGAGAAACTCTATCGTAACTCTCACTGCGCTTCTCAAAGCCGAACATAACGAGGCCTTTTTCAATCGTACAAAAACGAGCTTAGCGTGTCACAAACAGAAGAATAGAAATAAAGGGTTCTTGTTGGACTAAGTTTAGTTACAATTTTTAAGCCACTTTCATTGGAAACTGACGAAACACACAATTTTAATTAATAGTATGCTTCATTTCCGATATCTGCATGAAACGGTTTGAGATACAAACTGTGCAAGTTTTGTATAGAATTTACTATGAATAATCCTTAGGAGAGGGATTGTCCCTCATTCACATGCCCACTAAAGGCTGTCACAGATGGATAGCGATTATGATAATGTGCCGTGTAGCGATTGTGATAATGTGCTACAACCATGATTCTAGATGGAAGTTTCCTTCCCTACCATGTTCAAATTGAGACAGCTTTTCCAAAGAGTGCTCCCAGCTTTACCTCCATCACTCATAGATGGATTATCCATGATATACATAAGTAAAACACCAGGTTAACCGTGATAAAACAACTAAAGAAACATTATCACCATCGCCATTGAGTCAATTCGAAATACAATGACTGCAACGTACGCTGCCAGGGGTAATCGTCCACTCCAACAGCTCTTTACCATTAGTAACCAAGAATGTTTTTTAAGTTGAAGCATAACTGTAATTAATAAAGGCGTCAAATGACTCACGTGTAGTTCTTTCTTTTATTTCATATGTGAAATATGAAAACAAAACGAAATAATTCACTATTGATTGTTAAAGCTTTTTTTGTGCTCTTCCATTATTATTGCACTTGAATAAAGTCTTCCAAAACCCATGAGATTGTTTTCAATGTAGATGTGCGAATCCAGCAGGTGCGATAGGATAGATGAATGAAATTTCTCCTAATTCATCCGTCACGTGATTCCTTTTCTCACTCTACGAGGAAATTTGCCACACTCACACATTTATCGCTCTTTTAGAGAAACCGTAGATATTTATGACAACGGAAACGAGGGGTCCACGGGGCTAGATGACGTCAGATTCTTACTATCTGAAAGTATTCTCTATCATAAATCGATAAATTATGAAGAGAATAAAAATCTCGATATAAAGTGATGTTTTTTTTTTTTTGCAGCCGAGGCATTGGTCATTTGAATTCCCAATTTATTTCAACCGTTCAATATAAATAGATTTAAAAGTAATAATTGGCCAAACTGTTTCTTTTAATATGTTTTCTTTTATTTATAAAGTATTATTCTAGCATATAAAAAGTTTACGATAAAAACATTTAATAATTTCTAGAACATTTTGTGTTTTTTAAAGAGTGCTTTATTGAAGATTGTTATAATTAACTGGCTCCCAACAAGCTATAAGAAAGGGTTTTTATGTTGTACATTGGCAAGAGATTGCCTTCTGCAGGACTTTTTAAAGGGTAAATGCCCCACATTTGTGTTACATTTGGGAGAAAAGCCAAAAAACACTTGCCAGACAGTCTCAGAGTCGATGAGAAACGCTTATAAATGTCATCTAAATTGCTCCAGTTCCCTAAAAAGAATGATTGCAATGCACATCATCAGTGGTTTCGAACCTGAGTACTCCTGGCCAGCTTACTACATGGTCATGTAATATACTTAACTTTTGTAATGCTTGTGATCATATCGCATTTCAATAAAAGTAAAACTGCGAATTACACTTCTGTTTATTTTTTCAGTTGGGTTACGTGTGGAATAGAGAGAATGTGTGGAAGTTCTTTGTGAATGAATCTTATATTTATTTAATTAAGCAGTAATATATTTAAGATTGAAATCGATGGATCGATTCAATACAAAACATGGATGAATAATCCAAGATTAGTAACTTATAATACAATGGCGAGTTTTTAATATATTACTGCTTGCTAGTTAATATCATTAAATAAAGTTAGCTTTTGGCTTCGATTCAAGTGATTTGTAATCATTTAGTGTAGTCTCTTTTAAATGAAAATATTATTGAATATTTATATTTTTATTTACAATAAATTAAATGCGAAACATACTAATAGAATTTTTCAAATTTTCGATTCAGATAAAGCTGCCTTAGAAAATAAGTCTTCAAGAAGCCTGAATTTAAAAAAAGAACGAATAAAGATTGTATTTAAATAAATGAATAAAAATTATATATAATTATATAGCATATTATTTGTGATAAATATAAAAATATCCCAAATATGTATTTAGGTGCCTGACTGCTGAGCGACTGGCGCTCGGTATCATAGGTTTCGGGTTTGAGTCCCAGCTGTGCCATGGTTGTTTGTAATGGTTCGAAATCAACTTTAAACTGTAGGTCCTGGTTTAATATGACTATTGAGCGTAGGGCTGGCAATCCTATCCCGTAAAAAGAAAGACATTTCCTGTCTCGAAATCTGCCGGTTGGCAGACGGTATTGGCCCACCATGGGGCTGCTGCGGCAATGAAGAAGAAGGATTGTTTATTTTTGTTCGGTATCTACGTACTTACGCTAATCGGCATTATCGTTATTAAGAAAAAGAATTAACGATGCTTTGTTATATTTTATTAATTCAAAAACTGAACATTTATCAGATTTATTCTTGCAATCAGCCTTAAAATTAAAAAGCTATAAAGATTTGAAGAGGATTTTAATAGAATTATCTACAAGTTGTGAAGTAATTTTAAATAAGGTCTTCAAGAATTTTTTTCTTCTCAGATGGAGATCAAAATGCAGCTCTATTTTTTTAAAAAAATGTACAGTTACTTTAATTTTATCGTGAGTCAAGCATGAAACCCTTTTTTCCATTTTATATGGATGCTAAAAAAGTGCCACAAAGCTGGATAGTTTTCGTAGTAAATGATACAAAAAGAGCCTTTTTTTCTATGAATAAGGCTTTTACATCCTGCATTCTCTACATGGGCTTTTCAGTGTTTAAAACATGAGTCATCTCAACAGATGGGAAGAGTTCATCGTCTCATGCAAACCATAGGCATCCACTGTGAAAATGCAATTCTCAGAAGTTGGGTTTTCACTTCGTAGGAGTTCTTTTAAGCACTTAATCTTGTCAGGAAAGTCAGTGGATCAATCTCTCGCCACTAATATAATAGGATAAAACTATATCTAAAGTGTTTTGCATTGGCTATCTTTTCAACAAACTCTCCAAAAACTAGGTTAGATTTCGGTAACCAGGTATTTTTCTTTCAATACAGCAATTCAAGAAATTTAGCTCATCGTAATATTCGACTTTTGAAATACATTAGAATAGCTTCGTAGGAATGATAGTTGCATTCATCTGCCATTTTTTTTGCGGTAAGATTTACATTAAAATTTTTTTGAAAATGAAGCTTATGCATGCCACAACCTCCAGGTGATTTCCAGTGGCTCTTCAATTGAGTGACAAGTGGGAAAAATAAGAAAACTCACATCATTCCATGTAGTCTGATTGTCGATGGGGGACGCGTACACAGATCATCACAATTGGGGCCGAATCTCTTACTTTTTGAAAAGAATTTCTACAATCTACGACTCTAAAGAAGTTGAACCTTCATGCTAACTGCACACTTTACTATGATATTCATTGGTTTGGACATATATTTGATTGTATTGCATTTACTAATGACTTGCAACATTCCGCTCACCAGAGAAAAATAGGAAATAATGTCTCCCGTGATGAATTTCATGGGTAATTATTCACCATATTGGAAAAAGCAAGTTGGTGAAGTTGGTTATGCGATAAGTTAAGTTAAGTTGGTGATGCGAGACTCTCACCATCTCCATTGATGCACTTGGTTTTCAAAGCAATGGTAATAGGACGTATTATAAGCGGAACCGACTATCTAGAGTTAAAATATTTACGAATTCAATGCAATATATATTTCTTGTGCTTCTTCTTTAAAAGCATTATTCATTGGAGTTCAAAACGTAAGAAACTGTGCGATTCCTAAGCAGAGAGTCATGAAAGTGTGGAAAAGGGCTTCTTGCGATCAGTGCAATGAACGCTAATTTAATAACAAAGTGAATCGTAAGTAAGTATTAGAAATAAGATGGCGAAGATGTCTAAAGAGACAAATAAAACGTCATAGGCGAAGTGAGAGAGCGCAAAATGTGTATAATGAAAGAATACTATAAAAAAGACATTCTCTGCGAGATCAAGTGAGTTTGTAATTGAAATATGATTAGAAAAAAAACCATCAGATCGATTTTACACGTGGTAGAAGTATTGACAAGCTTGAGAAAAAGTGTAGCGTGACAAGTGTAGCCCAAGAGTTTCAAAATGTCATTTCACAAGCCAAATCATAGGTAACCCTGCCACAGGTATTTCCAAACCACAGGTACAGCTGTACGAAAAGTTGGAAGTAGTCAGTCAAGAAAAACAAATGCAAATATAATCCTGCAGGAGAAATGAGATCGATACTAGTGAGCAGGCAACATTGATGAACAGTTGCGTTCAACAACGGGAAGTCAAATATCGCGCTTTACTGTGACCAGATGCCTTCATATAAGTGGCTATCCTTTTGGTGGCAACCTTCAGGGGCTCATCTTCTTTAAGTGTCACTACTCCGGGGTGACCCAGTAATATTTTCATTTATTCACATTTTTCTCTCATTTCACTGTCGAGAATACAGACCTTGTTACCGCACAGATCGTTATGCCTCATATCCACATGTTTTGAGTATTTTTTTCTATATTAGTTCTTTCTAAAACTCTTGTATTTTGTATTGTTCTCTATGTTTATCTTTTCTTTAGAAAACTCCTGTGTTTTGTATTTTTATCCACTTTAATAATCTCCTGTGTTTTGCAATGTTCGTTTTTGCCATTATTTTTGTTTTTCGGGTAAATTATGATTTCATTAATATTACCTCGTTTCACTTGTTTTTAAGTAATATTTATGTTTATTAATGTCAATTCTCTGACTCACGTGTTTGCCGTGCGTGACCCGTGTCCCGTGAAAAGAGGATCCTGGAGTCCAACCAGAGTTGCGGCTCTTGTGTGGGCAACACATCTCTTTGGCCTACGCTTCTGGTAGAGGGGGAGGTACATCTAGTTTCTGGGTGTATCAATCGTCTGGTGATTACCAAATCCTGATTTAATGCATGCCTTATATTTGAAATCTGTTTGTTGCACCATTTTATCTTGTTTTCCTCAGGGTCTTATATTTGCTTTTTTAATTGTCAATATTTTTAAAGGCACCAATTTTTATCAGATATTTTTATCAATATTTAATTCCATAATTAATTGATTTTACTTGGTACTGAATTTTACTTGTTCTTGCAATTAAATTTTTCTTCTTTTATCCGTTCTATTTTCATAGAATTTTGAGAAAAAAGCACTGTTGTTTGGCGCAGCATGACCAAGTCTGGTCCTTATGCCTTAAAACCCAAACTAACCAACCAACCAGCCCATTGGCGGCATCTTTTAGATTAGTATAAAGAACAAAAAAATTAGACATCTTATCAATGGAGTCATGTTCTCTTTATAGTGAGGAGAGGTGTTTCAGTGTTTCAAGTGATTCTCATTGCCAGTTGAAATGAAGAGAAGTAAAGATATGATTTTTATCTGATAAACATCAGGAAAGGAGACCATTACGGTGGTCCTAGCATGTTTGTTTGCAGAGCCATTATGATGAAAAGGTAAATTGAACTACAAATTTTCGAATTGTTACAGGAGATCGTTATTGCCAGCAAGTTAGCCTCCCATGCTTGTTCCCTCAGTCTTCATTTTCATGGTGATAGCACCAGACCCCACATGACTAGTTCAGTTTATGAAATTCTAGAAAAAGAAGATATTAGAATAGATTTGTAAATATACTCACCTGATTTAAATCTCGCAGAACATGCGTGCATGTGGGATCCTTTGGAGAGATGCCTTAAACACTATTATATCCGTCGGAGAACACCCAACACCTGAACAGATGCTCATTAAGGAATGGGCACTGCTAGTTCAATAATTGTTGCATAATTGTGTTGAGTAAGGAGCCAGCCCAGGTCATATCCCTTACTAATAGAGATCTGTTCTTATCTTGGGTAGTCAAGCATTTATTCCAACGTTACTCTTTCGATAAAGTCTTTTTTTTGTTTACATACTGTATACGTTCAATTCTTGTATACTTCTTCATCCTTTAAGTAAAAATTCTGTCATTATAGGATTCAATGTCCTTCAGGAGATTTCCTGCAGAGTAAATAGTTTAAGTTTTCCACACCAGTGTATCGCATTGTTAGTAAGATTGACTAGTGGAAGTTTCCGGGTTTTTCTCCTATACGATATACAAATGAGGAGCAGTTGCACCTAAAAGTTCTTCCAGAAGGCACCTTGCCAGGAATACCCATCAGAGGGCTGTTCGGGACGTATTAAGTGGAATATTAGGACCACCGTTGTACTGCAAATAAAACCCTCGATTCTTCTCTCGAAACCAACTTTCTCAAAATACCATGGTTCTAGCTACCAGTTCTAGCTTCAATCAGCAAGAATGATCCTTTCGGTCTTCAGAAATAATCTGGAGTTTTGACGGATATTAGATTTGAGTGTAACCTTTCAGACAGGTCAACTTATTGAACTCATTTCCTGTACTTTTCTCCCTGTACTCTTCACTTCTACACATTTTGCTTTCTCCTTTCTTAGGTATTCTTTATAAAAGGCTTAAAAATGAATTATTTCACATTGCAGGATGAAATAGTACAGTAAAACAGTGAAATGAAGCAGTAGAAACTCTAAAAATGTATTTGTAAACAAACTAAATTAGTTATTTTTTAATTAATTTGCTTAACAACAGTATTCAATTGTTGAAAAATAAAACTCATAAATAGAAAGAAAATTGGCGGAGTCATATAATGGAGTCAACAAACTATGCACAGTTTAAAGTCTAAAATTTCTTGATGTGTTTTTATATAAAATTTTCATTTCATTTATGCTATTTATATACAAATTATTTTCGCAAATTATTTGACTTCTTTAATGAATTTACTTATTCACGAATTAAACGCTTACATTTCATATTTCAAAGCTTGTTATTAAAAAGAATTATTAGGGGATTCATAGGTCATTGTATTTTAAATAAAACTATCCATTTATTCCCATTCTAATGAATACTAAATACCTGGTCATCCCCATAATTGATTGATTCATTTCATGGAAAAAAGAGCCCAGGGAGTTGGCTGCGATTCAAGGAATGTGATCAGTAAGTTCAGTTAGGACAAACATCTTCAAACTTGGACACTTCCCAGTAGACAAGTGTGGCTTGTAGATACCCTCCTGATAGATGGTTGGTTGCTCCTGACAAGTTGAGTGACATAGTTAACAGAATCACTTTGGACGTTGGGATCAGATTGTGGGACCACTGCTTTATTAATTACTTTTTGCATTTGTTGTCTTAGAAAAAGGTGATCTTTTCCCCCTTTTGATAAAAAAATCCGACAGTGACAGTTTCATTTTCTTAGGAATTTATTGATGAATTCGATATTTTGCACAGATTTCTTTGTACCAAAAGCAGGTGAATTTAGGAACTAATGCAGGATTAAATTTGTTTAAACCCATATTTAAAACAAAATTTTCATAAAATCGATAGCAATGCAATTTAGTATAGTTTTATAGTTAAATATTACCAAGTACTAAATTACGAACTACTCTTTATACAAGTAGGCTTATGATAATCGTTTAATACCTCATTTATACACACTGAATCAATAAAATTGATAACTTATGTGCAAGAATTTAATTATGCTAGTCTAGCCTATATGTATCAGCTACTTTACATTCTACTTATCCTTATCTCTTTGTAATTGATAAAGGGAGCTGTAATATTTTTTTTGTAAAATTGAACACAATTTACGTATATTCTACACTTTTTTTTTTTGTATTCATTAGATAAAAACCAAATTATATTTTTATATAATATAAGAAAATAAATAAAAGTTTAGCGCAGTTACAGTTACAAGCAGTTACGTTTTTCACGGGGATTTTCTGAGTATCATTATGTAAAACCTTCGCGTTTTTGTAAGCAATGGCTGCAACCAGAGGGTTCCAAATCGAGCTCTCGTACCCCGGCAGCTACATTTGGCCACGCACTCACCTTAGAACACATTATCCTCCCTAATCGAAGTACGGATGTATTCAAATATCAATTTAGAAAAAAAGGAGATAAACATTATTTTTTTAGAATAGTCATTTTCCCTTTTTTCTTTTCTATCGTCAATCAATTATGTTCAGAAAGAACATTTTAACCTTTTTTTTTGTTACTAGTACATCATATTTTTTTTTTTCGTGATTAAAAGAGAAGCGATTTTCAACCAAGCAACCTTTCAACAATGTATCATGGATCATAAGTAAAAAAAATTTGAGATAATAAAAATTATCTTGAGAAAAGATGGAAGAGATTATCGAAACGTGGATAAGCGGATGGATCTTGATAAAAGAATATAATTTATCCAAATTCACTCTAGGCATTTATGAAGAGAAGGCATATTAGCCAAAGCAGGCATATTAGGCAAAAGCAGGAAAAGAAGGCATGCAGCCAAAAGAAAATTTGTCTTGTCTTCTGGCTGGTATGGGAGTTAAATGATAAAGATTTGCAATTTTGAAACGAATAAAAAAAAATAGTCTAATTATGAAATCTTTTTCTTAATAAGAAACTCATCATGTGTGAGGAGGACATGCCCTTTAGATGAATTATATTGTATCACGGCCTCAGGTCATCAATGATTTTTTGTTATTTTTTTCTCTTTCCCCCTTTTTCTTTTCTATCGTCAACCGATTGTGTTCAGAAAGAACAATTTAACATTCTTTACAATTCATTCTTGTTATATTGTTATTTTTCTTTCAAATTTGATATTTACAATCAATTTTTTTTGTCATATGCTTTTTCTTTGTATATATCAATGGTTTTTTAATTCGGTGTTTATTTTCAATGTCAGTATTTCTGACCTACATGCATATCGCGCGTGGTAGTCTTCGTCCCAAGAACTGGGGATTTTGTCTACTAAGGGGAGACAACCCAGTAGACTTTAATCACTTACACAACATATATCTTTATCCCCAGCTTCTGGTAGACGTGACATTAATTTTTCTGGGTGCATTAATCTGCTGGTAACCCTATAGAGCTTAGGACTCAAGTGATGGCTTATGGGCATCTTTATAAGGCTGTAAGTCGTTTAAAAGTGACGCCCACCATAAAGATACTTATTATTTGTTATGGCAGTCATCTGCTTCATGAGTGGACGGCACGGTATGTAAGAGAAATATTATGAACCACATAGCCAAATTTACAAAAGCTGCTTACAGTGGCAGCTAGAAAAAATGCAAGAAATTAAAATAACAAGAAACCTTCCTGCTCTAAAGTCTGAAGGCTCATTTTGATCTCTTTTTTTTCTTATATTAAAATAAAAAAAAAAAAAAGGAGGCTATGAATCCACAAACGGCAAAACCCTGTTCCGTTTCCGCAAAAATGACAGAATATAACTGACATTAGTTGTCCGCCATTCAAAATCTTAAAGTGCTCTCTCCTGTATATACTAAGCATGCTGAATTGCTTTTTAATCTTGTACCAATTGCGGCCGACAACCGCCTGTTTCTTCTGCGTTTTTTCTATCTCCAATCCATTATTAAAATAACTTATTTTATAGATCCAAAACATTAGATAAAATAGAACGGCATTCGATTCAATTAGAAAATACGGCCCTTCAACCTCTGCTCAACCTGAATCCAGAATTGGAATCCGTACCAGTAGATTAAATACGAAACAATGCACAGACGTTATCCCGCAAGCCAGAGTTGTGTGTGCTTATCACACGGAGTAATAACAATATTTTAACACTCACTGATGTTAGGACCGTGGAGGCGTACGGTTTAAATGGTTTACAACCAGCCGCTACCACCAAACACCATGGCACCGCTTCAGTTCGTGGTAACGGGCCAAAGCCAACACGGCCACATTTTGGTCAATTAAAAAAATTAACATGTTACTAAGCTTCAAAATCAAAGTACAAATATTTAGGAAATTTCTACTGAAAGGACAAATCATTAAGATGCAGTTTTCATGTTTCATGAAAAACGACACACTATTTCTCTCATAATATTTAAACAATCTGGTATAGTGAAAACATTATATTCATAAAAGTAAATTCTTAATCTTTCTGAAAATGTTCAAAAGGATACACGACATTTATTTTAAAGATAATTATGAATATCAAAATAACTTTGTGATTTTGGAAATCAGAAAAATGTATTTTTACATTTTTATTTTTTAAATATTACAATAATTAAAATTATTACATTTGTGCAAATTCTATCGAACGGCTTACACATTTTCTTAATAAGTATTTTTGAAAAGATCGTCATTAATATTTTTTTTTTGTAAAGTTTCGTCCCTTTTGAAAACTGGTAGTTTAGGTTTTTAATAAACTTACAGTGGTTAGGTCATTCACTAAAAAAAATAAAGAGAACAGCAATTTTAACATTTTCATGGAATAACATGCATGCCACTTTAATAATTCAGCACACGGTGTTAATTATATGATAGTGTGTCATAGTAATTTAGTATATGTGGAATATAATAAATTTTTCGCACAATAAAGCAAAAAGCAAGCAAGAAGGTGACATTTTTTCCTTACGCTTTCGAATAGATCAGTTTTAATTTTTAAAAGCTGAAATTATAGAAAATAAATTAGTATTTATACTCTACCCAATCATCAGATTTAAACAATAAAAAATTATAATGCTTTTGCACTTTTAAATTCTATTCCCAAATGTTTCGTATTTGTTTTGAGCAATTTTGGATAAATTTTAATTAATGTACTTCAGGAAATATATCATCTTGTGATTTTTTTTTTTTTTATTTGCCATCTGAAAATTTGTAGCCCTTTATCGTTTTGAAATTAAGTAGAGATATCACCCTTTCTTAAAATAAAGAAAGATGAAAAATATAAACTCTGATTTTTTAATGAACACATTTCAGTCATTATCATAGATATACTGCGGGTATGTATGCTAAGTTTATATTTAATCAAGATAATGATGAAGCACTATTCTTTAATGTTCAACTCCTATTCAGTGAGATGCTATTTGGGGAAATTTTTTATTTGTTTGTGAATTTCACATTACAAAATTTTATCAATTGTTATGAGTTTTCACGTATTCAATTAAACATATATTTTGATATACTTTTCGAATCTTTTCGACCATAAGAAAAGTTTCAAATTAAATTTCAAAAACTCTTTTTTAGATTTCAAATATTAATTAATAACTTTTATAAAGTTACATCTAGCAATGTTTTTTATTTTCTATAGAAATATATGCATTTGAGATTTAATTGAAGTAATAAGTAATTTGAGTAAAGTAGTTAATTTGAGAAATAGATTTGGAGGTTTCAACTTAGGAAAACATTTGGTATAGAATTACCTGCTTTTATTTTTCCTCAAGAAAAACTAATATGCACTCAAATATAAAAACTAAGAAACATCTATAAATAAAATCAAAATAAAAACAATAAGAGATAGGAAATATGATACAGTTAAAAGAATCCTGCTGAAATATCTGCCTTAAATATGAAACCACCAAATGATGCTTGTTGAAAACCTTTTAGTTGCAGTTCATGGATCGCCAGGGAATGGAGCCAAACAGTTTGAAAGGACTTCCTCACTAGCAAGAAGCTTTGGGTCTTTCGAGATCTTTTTCTTATCTCAACATCATGATATACTCTCAGACTGAGGGGAATTCTTCCTTTTCAGATGGCTTTACGTCTCTGTTGAATTTTTCATTCTTTATGTTTTCAAAGTGATAAATTTTCAATTTTATTCATTCTGATTTCATTCAGATGTAAGGCCCGATTTTTTAAAATTAATTTCACTTCTAAACTGATTCTATAGCTATTTGAATTGT
>BPLR01021563.1:0-62008 GCA_021605095.1 Caerostris extrusa
GCCTTGAAACTGACGTACCGGTAGCTGAAGAGAGCTGACGAGACAGGTCTGATGCTGTGCTCCGTATGTTTCTTTTGGCAGTAACTGCTAAATACCGGTCCTCATTCGGCGCTGTACCGGGGGCGACCTGTGCTGTAACATCTACCTCACAGTACCATCATCTTGGAATCGTTGCCAAAGCGTGGAGATGACACTCTGGGCGATTCAAGTTCTCGGATACTTCCAGCTGGGTACGTTCACATTCCCCGTCGTCCGATAATTCTACCACGTAAAAAATCATCCAAATGCTTCCTTTGTGCCATAACTATGCGGTTATTGCACTGAAAGGCTTTTAAAGCGCTTATGAACAATTTTACTTCTTTGCCACCATACGTTATATACGTTATATACGTTATTTACGAGAGTGTAGAGTATATACGCCACCATACGTTATATACTCTTACACTCGTCATTGTGACGTACTATCCCGCCATCTGGTGGTTTCCTTTTTCAAGATGTGTGTGATATTCTACAGGTGAAATTTTTTATTTTAGAGTTCAATTTCTGTGTGATTCTGAATTATCCTTAATTTATGGACATGAGTGTAGTATAATCAAATGCCCAGACGATTTACTGGGCCATTATCGGTGCAAAGGATTATGTATTCCAGTATTAGCAATATGTGTTTACTTTGTAGTATATTTCCTATCTTTATGTTATTGCTGCTAGTGTGCAAATACTTTTTTTATTTGTCATTACAAATTTACATTTTTCTATATTTTTTATATAAATATTGAGTATTGAATATATTTATTATTTGTTACTTTTAAATATGTTCTACATTCCTCCTTGGAAGTTATTTTTCGTTTGCTTATTCCTGGTGAATGCAAAACAACAAGGTGTGCAAATACCTTTTTATGGTCACTGTTTGTAAACAACACAGACTTCCAGGTTATTCTATATTTCTCAACATTCTTTCGCTCTATATCGTTAATCTGCATGAAACTATTCATCTTCTTTGTAATCTGTTAATTCCTCTGCAATAGTAATATTAATTTTTATACCGTCTTTTTTGTATTTATAAGTTTTATCCTCTATTTAAACACAACATCCATAATTAACAGATTTAAAAATTAATGGCAAAGAGAGTTAGCATCACCAGAGTATATAACAGTATGTAAAATATTTTTAATATTTATTTGCCCACATAAAAAATTGCTTTTTTTTTTTAAAATTTATTCATAGTAAGTTCAAACGATCATAATAAATTATTTTCAACGTAAATTAATGATTTTGCATAATAAATTTGCCTTTAATTTTTAAAAAATGTAAGGCCGTTTATCGTTATATTATCTTAAGCTAAGTAATTAAAATAATTCTGTTATGAAATTAGGGAGAACAAAATGTATTTTTTTCATTAAGAAATTAATATCTACGTGAATACGTGCAACGAAATTTAATTATATATAATTAACAATATAGACTTTTCAATGAATTTTAACACTCACTGAAAATTATTCATTGCAAGTCACAAGTTTGTCTTGAGAATATTCGATGCATTTTTCAAAAAATATGTTATAGTCCGATCAACTATCACAGACGGATTCAAATAGGGTCGTGTAATGGGACGGTGTAATAGGATCGAAGGATAATTTGGGAAAGGTTTTAATTACAATAAAACTATTTTAAATTTTTAATAATTAAAATTTTAAGTTACTTAACATTAAAAGATATTAGATGAAAAAATTCTACAATAACTATCAAACTTTTTTTTTTTTTTTCAATATAGATTTGCGCCGCGTATGTCTGACTAGACCCCTAACGAATAATCGATTCGTCCGTTTCCGTCTTTAAATCGTATGTTTATCTTTCAATCCAATAGGTATTGAATAGGTATAGGTATAGGTATTGCAATATTTTATCAAGAAATAGAAAAACATCGCCAGCCAGTCTAAATTATCCAATTAAGAATATTTTGAAATTTGTGAACAGTTTATGAATACATGACAAAATATCTTTTTTAATATTTTTTCCAATTTGCAAGACATAATATGAATCTTCAAAATATGTTTAATTTCCTTTGTAAAAGAAATCGAATTAAAAAAATAGAAGAAATTAGCAGTGTAACCATACTTTCTCCTATCCACTGGCAAAACCGCATGGCGTTCATGAGAAATGGTCAGTTAGCCTGCAGACTCTCACGAGAGGAAGTATATTTCGCGCACCGTGCGGCTAATAAGGCTTTTATGTAAGCAGAAATATGCATTAATCAGACTCATCATATTGAAATATATATTTATTTTAAATCAAGAAAATATTTTATAATTTTTCTTTTGCAAATGTTTTAAAGCAATTACACCTTCTATCAATATAAGCAAAGATATTGAGTGATATTTATCATGTAAAATAGCCTTTGTCACTTCAACAGATATTATTTATTAAACGTATCATTCAATCAAATCATCATTTTATCAAACCTTCGAAAGAACTATTTATTTATTTTTTTTTTATCCTTCATATAATTGAATTATATCTTTCCGCATCCTTCAACAAAGATGATAAAAAAAAAAAAAGTTAATCTAAAACTTTCATTTCCGCAAAATTCCGGAATTATTATATTTTTTTCGTTCCATTTAGGAATGTTAAGATTTGTATTTAACAATCAAATTACTTACGAAATCGACAACATCATCTGTGAATCTCAACATCATTTTATCAGTTTTCGACGAGGGAAAGTAAAATAAAATAAATAAATAAAAAAAAAACGTGATTCTCTCGTTATTTCAATGCTAGAGATTACATCAGGGTGTGTTTGCGTCTGATATCACCAAACAGAAAATAACACTATTGGACAATGCAAAGTCTGTCCTCAATTGAATATCTTTTTCTGTTTGCTCGTACCTATAATCCAATTAGCTGCAGAGTTGGGCCTGTGTACTCAAAGTACCCGCATTTCTATCGTGCTGATATCACGTGTTTTTCTGCTTCTGCGCTTGGACTCCTGTGTTTTCTGAGATACAAAACCAGCAGCTCTACTTGTTGGTGATTGATCTCTTCATTGAGTGGTTTAAAGATGAGGATTGGATTTATTGGTGCGGGTGGTATGGCCCAGGCTTTGGCTAGGGGCCTTATTTCAGCAGGTAAGAAACTGAAAATTTGCAGTAGTATGCAATAAATCCATATTTTTCTCATCCATTTGCATTTCAGAGATTTAATAAATATTTTTATATAATTATTATGCTTATTTATATATTGTTTTGCTTTTATTCAATTCCTTCTATTAGCTCACACTCTCACTATATATATCATGTTCAAATTTTCAATCGTTCATAAAATACTTTTTATTCATCCACTCGAGTTCAAATGCATTTTTTAACTTGTAGTGTATGACACTGGATGTTAATACAGCTTTTCAAATATTAATTCAGTCATTAAATTTAATTAATTAATTTTAATTGTTTTTTTTAGATTTAAGTTGCATATATCTACCCAATAGTTCAGCCAGATAAACTTAAAAAAAAGGTATGAAAATTATTTGTAAAAGGATTTTCTGCAATGTAGTGAAAAAAAGTAGGAATTGACATTAAAAAATTTTTTTTACATTATTACTTGTTTTTTAACTATAAACGAGTTTTCGCGTTTTTGCGGATAATAACCATCTGAATTGAACTCCTGCTTGTTTTAATACACGCATTAAGAAATGAAAGCATATAATATGCAATGCTATGCACACATTATGCAATGCTATGCACACATTACGCAAAGCTATGCACACATTATGCAATGCTATGCGCACAATATGCACCCTAATATGCTATATTGGTGCCTCAGTGGTAATGTGCACAGCAGTGCTTAGGGTTTAAATTCGCTAGCAGCGTCCGTTGCAGTCACTACTTTCAGAGACTCAATGGTGATTGTGGCGATGTGTGTACAGCACTTCCCATCGACAGTCTGTCTATTGGGGTGTGAATTTTCCGGGGTATTTTTTTCGTGCAACTCAAATGCAGAGCATTTAGCTCTAAAAATTTCTCCATTACATTTTTAATATATATCTTTAATTTGAAATCCAATATATTTTGCACATTTGGTACTGTTTTAATAATAGTGACATTTGGATTATCATAGCAAAGTCGTAATTTTCAAAATCCGGAGGATAGTCTTTACCGATACTTGTCTCCTTTTACCGGTATCCTCGTGTATGTGTCAATAATGCAAATGAACTAAAATTGCAGTACAAATAGTAATCCACTTCACTAATATTTTATTTCTTTATCTCATTTACATGAGATAAAAATTAAGGAAATTTCTTCTTCATTGCAAATTTATAATTGCTTTTTTACAAATATTGGACTCTTAAAAATTGAGCTTTATTATGGAAAATATTATTGTATAATTATAATCATTAATCAGACCAAGTTTACGTATTCTAATATTTATTGAAAAATAAAACTCATATCGATATTACATTAATATTAAAAATGGATAGGGATACAATTCGAAAGTCGATTACCCAGGATGCAAATGAGTAAACTGGATGAAAGGGAGATCTGCTATATCGTCGTGACTTATCTTAGTTGGTCGACAGTAGAAGAAGATAAGATAACTCAGAAAGCATGTATGTAATCGTGATACAAATGTTGAAATTGAATGAAGAAAGAGAATATTATGTATGTTGTTTTGGCTTATCTCAATTTAATGACCGTAACATATCTTGAAGAGATTCAAGGACTCCTGGTTACAAAGCAGGAAATCAGACTTTGTCCAGGAAGAGGAAGGAAGAATCTCTTCCTGGAAGTTTGCAGGGGAGAACCCACATCTCTTCCAGAAGTTTAGCGGCCTGATAGCCAACTGGCCGTTGGTACCGAAGGCTTCTTGTTCGAACTCTGGCGGTGGCATGGATGTTTGTTGGTGGTTCGGAATCTACTTTAGACTGCAGGTCCCGGTTTAAGTGTGCACAAGATGACCGTCGAGCGACAAACCAAACCTTCCAGAAGTTTACATTTGTTTGTTATAGTGGAAAAAGCCCGACAATCTGCAGTCAAACAGTCTGACTATTAATGGGAGACATTCTGCTACCATATGCACTCGAATCCTTTTGTTTTTCAAAGTAATGAGAATAATACTACTGTGCCCAAAAAGTAAGGCCAATTATTTTTTCAAAAACTCTTTATTTATTTCATCGCCTTCAAAGTAATCTCCTCGGACACAATGCCCTTATGCCAACTTTTTTTTTCCAATCCTCAATGCATGCTAAAAAGTCATCGGCAGGAGATGCCCTTCAAAGCGCGCGACGATTCACGCTGAATCTCTTTAATCGACTCAAAACGGTGTACCCGGTGTGGTCTTTGCAGCGTGAGCTGGCGCATTCAGTGTACCAATCTAGATTTGACACGTTTGAGGCCCAAAATGGAATTGACCGATCCTTTTGAAATTCTAACATCATCAGCAAGGTCTCTAATTGTAAATTGACGGTTTGCAAGCACCAAATCTTTATTTTTGTACGTGAACTTCGTCGGTTTGAGGTGGAGGGTCGACCAGAGGGCTCTTCGTCTTCAACGCGTTCTCTGCCTTCTTTGAACTGTTTATACCACCTGTAAACATTTCTTTTCCGGTATAGGAATGCTCACCGAATGCCTTCTGCAACATTCCATACATTTCCGCAAACAAAACTGAATGCAAGTTCTTGCTCAATTCATTCATACATTTAAAAAATCGCCGGAATCAGTTTTAGCGTCTCCCAAAGGAAAGCGTAACCCAAACACTAGTGAATATTTTGACGTGAAATTTCCACACAGATGTCAAGGACAGTGCCAGCAATCTAAAAAGAAAAAAATGAAATTCCATAAGTCTTGGTAATTTTAAATTGTATTGGAAATTGGTCTTACTTTTTGGACACAGTAGTAGACTTCACGAAAGGCTTTCTTTAAACTAGTTGAAGAGCACTTTATTGGATAAAGAAGGAATTAAAAATTATCTATAATAATTAAAAATTTCAACTTTAATAAATAAAATAAATCATCCATTTTTCTATGTCCATTTTTCTATCTAAATAATTACTCAATAGTTTTTTGACGTTTCCATCTAATCTTTATAACTTGAGCCTATTGTATTAATAAGTCTATTGTATTATTTATAATCTACATCTCAATAGTGGTTCTGATGAACTTCACCGACATTGTGATAAATAAAATTATCTATTCTTCTATTTTTAAAAAATTATCTCCTTGGATATTTAAACATGATATTCCATTTATCACTTCAAATGGTTTAAGATAAAAAATTTGTATCCAGTTTAGTTACCCTTAATCTAAAAATTAATTTCTAAAATTGTATTGCTTGCTTTCAGTTCTTGCCAAATTTTTGATTGATTTTTAATACAATTATTGAAAAATTATGTATCATATTTCCATAAATATCATATTTAATTGAATACAATCTTATAATTGATGAAGCTCTTTATTTAATCTCCTTTAACTTTTACCACCTTCTATATGGAGAGGAGAGGGAATAGTGATGGACTTATAGAATCTCCTATCCATCTAAGTATTGTGATAGAGAACGTTAAAAACTCATTAAAAACACAAGTCGATGTCACATATCTTTACTCATCTACTGTTTATCAAAACAATAATTGCGACGCACACTATTAGCAGAAATCGAAGTGAAATAACAAATCGAAATATTCTGCTGGGTTTTTTATTATTATTTTTTTTATTATTATTTTTTTTTTTTTTTTTTTTTAACTTTTAAAACTTTGATTTTGATGCCTAATTTAAAATGAAATAAAAGAGTATCCTTTTTTTAAAAATTATTTTTTATTAAATTCTGACATAATTCGAAAAGAAATTATCACTTTGCAAATTTTCATCTAGAAAAATATATTCTAGGTTAAGAGTAACACTTTTTAGAAAAATTTATTTTGTCTAATAGTTCTTAATACATTACAAACGGAGATGATTCAACATTGCTCCGTTTTAGTTGACATGGTTTATTTTGACAAATTTTGTTGATAAAAATTTTTAAAAAATTGATGAATTAGAAAGTAAAATATATATGCATTATATCAAATCTTATTTATTATATCATCGCACCTATCATATTACTAAGAAATTAAAACAATGTCATTTTCAAAATATTCGCTGTAGTATGTATCTCTAATATCATCATGCAAAAGCAATTACAAAATAATAAATACAAAAAAATAATAATTAATAAATTAATAGTATCAAAACGACAGAAAAATTCAATATAAGCTGAGTTGAAAAAGAATGTTTTAAGTTTGAAATATACTAAATTTATACGGAGTTAATTCCAGTCTCGCATTCATATTTTTTTTTTTTTTCTTTACTTGGAATTAAATTTAGCGCAATTCTGAGTGATAGACTAATTAATACAGAACTTTTGCATACAGTATTTTTATAATACGATATTTTTTCTCTCTAGCATGCTCATAGGAAATTGCGCGTGCTTATCTGTAATAATGTTTCCTATGAGCATGTGTGCTAGGGAGAAAAATATCGTATTAGAAAAATACAGTATGCAAAAAACTTTCTTTAATATTTCTCTGTAGAAAAGAGTGGGAATTTTTTTTATCTGTCATTAAAATCAACTGCTAGTATGAAATCCTTCTTATCTGAAGAGTTGAATCAACCGGCACTAAAATTCAGACTACTCTTTACGCCGTTTAGAATCGAGTTCTGTTTCTAACGCTAAAAGTAACCGTTCCAATTCTACGCTTTATCAACTTAAGTTGACCTCTAATTCTCGTCGATGTAGTTAAATTAACAGTTACATTAATATTTGCACAAGCCTACTATGTGGAATATTTTTAATAAACACTAATTGGTCTTGTTATTGCTTTCCCATATATATTGAATTATAAGTGAGAGTTCGAAGTAAATATCCTACTCAGAATGGCACTGAACTGCTTATTTTTCCACTGAGATTTGCATAATGATAATGAACTATCTGCTACCCTTGCATTTTATGTGGTTCTTCCACCTCCTTGCAAATAAGGTACTAAAAATAAGTTATAAATTTATCCAACGAAGAAAAAATCGCACGGGAATATTTTGTCACATAATAAATGAAAAAGACAAAATGAAATTCCTGAAACGCTCTTCCCTGATATACTCAAACAAAAATGAAATGAAATTCTTATGTCTTATATATAAATATAATATAACAAATATTTTATTCCTGTCATGAAGTTAAAGAATGGCGGGTAGCAAAAAAGAAAGGAAAAAAATGATTGATACTAGTATCAATCATTTTTTTTTTCCTTTCTTTGTCGAGTGTAACTGGACACGAAAAGACCGCCTAACAGGCAAATTTTTTGCGAATTCGATGCAAATTTCTTGCAGATTAAGCAATTAAAAAAGGGGAATCCCCGTCAAAAAACTCCACGAAAACCAACGGAGCTCCTGGAGTGAAAAGGCTCATGAAAAATTTTCAACAAATATCGTCCATTTGGCGCCAACAAAAATTCGCCAAGTACTGAATCCAATTCATAATTAATAACTTTTAAACTGCATCATTTTATATATTGTCAATGCAATAATTCTAAATAAAACCCTTGTGTTAAAAAAAAAAAAAAAAACGGAAAAATAAGGCATTACAATTTTTCTGACTAAAGTAAGTGTATACTGTTTTGAAATATCATAAATTGAAACAATCTCCCAAACGAATAACTGTTTGAAATTATCTGGATATTTACATAATGGATTCTCTGCGAATAGGTATCAAAAATTTGCCTTTTTGAAAAGTACAAGCCGAGAAGGAATTATTCCGATGCATTAGTTGACCATTCTTTTTGCTTACTTTAGTACAAGGGTGGCCAACCCGTGACCCACCTTGAACAATTTCGGGCCAATGAGATTTATTTTAAAAAATGTATTTATTTTATAATGGCCGAAGTCGTGAAAAGCTAATGTATTAAAAAAAAATACATTATGTGCGCATCCATCTATTAAAAAAATGAACTGCCGAAATGATGAGAAAAATTAACTTTGATTTTAAAATAATATTCTTGCGAATAAAGGACAGATATCGTCTGCTTTTATTTATGAGTTGTCAGTTAAGAATTCGCAGAATAATTAAATTATATTCTGTGAATCCATGATGCGCGCGCATCTTGGAGCATCTAATATAACAGGATCTATGTTTCACTTTTAAGTGACGCTGTGACCATCCCTAGATAGGCGCAGTTGTGTGCGTTTAATATCATTATGTTTACATGCAAGAATAATAGTGAACCCAATAATAATAATTCATTATGTTTCAATTTTCTCTCCAAAAAAAAAAAAAATGTCTATAGTGGGTCCAAATCTAATGTGGTGATATATAATGGCCAGCGCAATTATGATGCATTTCCAAAGTGTCCCGCAAGATCATTTGGGTTGGCCGACCCTGTTTTTAGTATCTGACTGACGCCTTTGGCTAGTAAATTGTAATATCAGCGCTCACTCTTTGCCCCAGGGTTGCCATAATTATTGATATGAATGCAAAAGGAAATTAATTGGACAGAGAGAATTCCTGCACTGGAAGAGGGATGTCTGCTCCTTGTTTGATGTTTGGTAAAGAGAGTGAATTTTTTTTTAACAATAAAACACATTATTATCTTTTACACATTCTTTTTAAAATCAATATAATCTAGAGTTTACATTTAAGTAATGTTTTTCTATTATAGTAACCTGAGCACGTAATATCAAAAGGAAGAAAAAAGCACGTAATATCCAAATAAGCATATATCGTAAGCGCCGTTATATTTCTATGTTATATGTATTAGAACAAACATTAAACATTGATCTGCAAATTAGTGATTTTTCTATTAACGATTTCATTGTAGTACAAACGATTTTCTGATAAATCTAATAAATATTGAATTAACAAAATATATAGATTTGGGCAAACAATCTTTGATATATGCTTTTGGACCTATCTGTGTGTTCAATGGATTTCTTTTAACTATGCGAGATAAACCTTATTGTATTTCAAAATATTTTTTGAAATATAAATTTACTTACATACTATACTACGTATGAAAGTTATGGAAATAAAAACGAAAATAGAACGGAACTCTATCGCATCGAAATGTCGTAAATCTAAAATTACTTACAACTGGTTACGAATATGAGATTTTTACAACTTTCAGAAACAACGATAGTACGTGCGCGAGCTACTCGAATCGAAAATCGAGAGTTTTCTGGTTTTATCTTATCTCTAAATAAATAAAATTAAAAATTTGTGTGTTTGTTTGCATTTCTTGAAATTAAGAACCATAATATTTAATAGATAAATTTTTTTTATCTGGTTTGTAACCAAAAATTAAGAAAAATGTTTAATTCGATATTTCTTAAATAAAAATAAATGTTTTTTTTTTTCTTTTGTTGTTAAATTGTGATTTCAAAAATCGTCTGCAAAGAATTTTGAATGCGAAATGACGTCATAGCTTTTTGAACAATTTTATTTGACTAACGATTAATTTATTGAACGATTTTTATTTATAGCTTTTTTTTGTTAAAAGTACTATTTTTTTAGTTTTTAGTATTATTCACCAAAGAATCATAAACGTTAAAGTAAACGGTTTTTTTTTTATGGAGAATTTCTTGAGATTAAAATGGTAAATATTTGAAATTTTTGTCATTGTGTACTTTTTAAATTTAATTGTTCTTTTTAAGTGACTTTTTACATACATCTGTTTTAAATTTATTTTTACGTTCTGGATTCTTTTTTTTTTTATTAATGTTCGAATTTTATTTTTATTTTGCTGTAATATATGTTTGATCGTTTCTGTTATCAATTTTTATTGATTTCAATGAATAAGAAATGTTATAAGAAATGCTGCTATTTGTGATGACTTTTTTAGGTGGATATTTTACTTTAAAGTAAAACATACTTAATGCATTTATTATTTTATTAACAGTAATGCATTTATTATTTAAATCAAATTACTTGAAAATCAAATGATTAGACTAGAGATTCCATGCGCCATATTTGCATTGTACAAAAAAAAAAGAAAAATTAAAAGATTATATTAGATTTTCTATCTTGTCTAATGATGAAATTTTGAATTCAATATTATTATGTTAGCCTATAATAATATTTAATAGTTTTCTTAATTAATTTCACCAAAATAATAAATATATATATATGTATATATAATTTTCAATGAAGCTTCACAAGGCCGGTTCACATCTGCTAGTATGATAAAATAAAATGTGGACCAAATACCCTTAAACGTTTTCCTGAAATCATAACGTGATTATCTATCTCTGTTTGTGATATTTTGTGTAACACATGCGACTCCTGATATAAAAGAGAATGTACGAAATGCTCAACAGTTTAAATTCTTCGAAGGGAATTTAAAAAAAAATATTACCCTAACTATTTCTTGATTAAAATTAAATTATGTTTTTAAATCTAGTGACTTCAAAAGTGGTGATACATTATAAAGTTGACTAGAGATAATAAATAAATTTAATTAAAATTTGCAGAAAAGCGTTTAAGCCTATAATTGAATTCGAATATCTCCCTATACCATCGTCATGAACAATTAATATATATATATATATATGCTACATTTTTTAAAATAAAAATGAAAAACGCGAAGAAAGAATATATCACAAAAAGTGATCGTATACTGAAGTAATCTTGGATAAATCCATAAATAACTGCCTCATTTAATTAATTTAATGCTTTTATTATTTTAGTGCTGTTAAAAATGTTTGATTAGGTATTTTAAATGTGAGAGTTTTTCAATTTGTTTAATACTATAATTGTCAAAAAAGCCTTTATTATATTTTTCGTTTGAAATATAAAAGACTATTGTAAGCTTACAAAAATTCATTAGTATTTATCAGTTATTTACCTTTAAAGGCATTTGAGTATTGTTAGTACATTCTAAGAAGTAAAAAACAATATTTTTTCAATACAAAATAAAAATATTGATTCCATATCCATAACAAGTATAATATGTATTTTTTTTGTAATGTTGTATTTCTTTTTTGTTTTCTATAACAACAAGCCAAATAAATATAAAATTCTATATTTAGATAAAATTATTCTAAAAACAAATCTGTTTTTCTGTGAAAGCAACAAAATGAATAATAAAACGAAGATCATAAAATATCTTTAAAACCTCCATGTTAGTTGAAATTTTAAATCCGTACTTTTATGAAAAACATAAATAGACGAATTGACCTATAAAATTTCTCATAGCACATATTTTGAACTCTTATATGTTCGATATCGTGATTCATATCAAACGAAAATCCATTTTGCCTTTGAAATTGTGTTTACACAGCTGTTTTTTGTTTATACAATAACTTAAATCGTTTTATTTTTATTAATTGTAGCAGCAGATGATCTTAAAATAGAAAAAAAAAAAGCAGCTGCTACTTTCATTTTCGTCATGACAAAAATTATTTTTGGATGACAAATCTAAAAAGCTTATCATAAATGAAAATCATAATTTACTTTTTAATTCAGTTACTTTATTTTAAATGGTCAATATTTTGGATTTAATTTTTATAAATATTAATATATTTAATTTAAAATATTAGTTACATGAACATAAAGATTAAAAAAAATTGTCACATTAGTTTTTCCTCCCTTAATTTTAATTTTTTTTTTCAAGTAATATCTCTGATCATATTTTTTACTAATAATTTTTTTCAATGCATATCATTTGTATGCAAATTAATATATAAATTCAAATATTTATTTCTACTATTGTACTCTTGATAATAAAAAACTGACTTCAATGCAAGAGAATATTTTTATATACATATTCACTGCAAAAATAATAATTTTACGGAACTAATGATAAGAACTACTGAATTTTTTTTTGTTATTTAACTACACCTCAATACTGGTTTTTAAAAATATTTTACAATAAAATTTGTAGATAATATAAATTTTCCAAGCAAAGTACAGAAACTACGAAAACTTTTAAGACCGGCCAGTGAAGGATATCTTGAGCTCGCTGAATTAGATGAGAAAAAAATCAGCTTTATTTTCATAGAATATTTAAATCTATTATTTCTTACACTTATAAATGGATGATATAAGTAATTTATATCTAGATTAATTGTATATATGACCACCAATAGAAATAACAGAATTTCATGCTCATGTAACCATGGGGGACAGATCTAGAAAATTTGTTCATTTTCGTTTACAATTACTGACAGCAAACTTTGAAACAACAATGACACACTTTCAAAACTTGGAACATCATTTAAAAATCATCATTTTAATAGAGAACCATTTTAAAATGTTTTTTTAAAAAACATCTTAAAGAAAGTTTTTCTAAATGAAAAACTGATGTAACACCCTCAGATGCCGCCGCTGGGAGGGTTTATACGTAACTGTGATGGCTAAAAAGTGGGCATGGTGCTTCCTGGATAACACACAAGAAACTGCTATATAACTATTATGTCAGTATTGAATAAACTCAAATCAAATGCCCACCATTTGGAAGAATAGTAAGAATATGCAACAATATAGTTACAACAGTTACGTATTGCTTCCATGAAATTTTCATACTCGGCACACTCTTGACAAAGTGGACCTGGGAATGTTGAATTCTGACGATTTCCGAAAATGGCATGACCCATGCATCTAGCTCCAACTAACATTCCGCGTTCAAAGTCTGTAATTCCCGTCGTGCGGTCATCATCACGTCAAAAACCTCTTCACATGAATAACTTGAACAGAAATGAAAGCACTGCGCATTTATACCTGTTCTACGCGATGCTACTGCCATGTGAAAATTTGCATACTGCTATCCCATGACTTTTGTCACTTCAGTGTATATATATTTATATATATAGAATTATGAACATATATATATATATATATATATATATATATTCATAATTACAGGTAGTTTAGCAGTATGATTCTGAATAGCAAAGTAATAAAATGTTTTTAATCGCAATGTTTTATAACTCTTAAAATATTCTATAAATGCAGCCAAATAGTTTTGTGCTGGGGATAGGTACCACATAAATAAATTGCGTAAAAAGATATCTCTAAGATTAATAAGTAGATAAAAATGTATTGTTTGCAGCACATTTTTAAAAACAATTATGCCTTAAATATAGACCAAAAAAAAAAGTCACACTGAAAAAATATGTAAATCAAAACTTCACGATGTAGTACTTACCTTTTGCACCTAATAACATTCGGGGTAAAATAGATGGGCCCTCTGTTAGATTTTTTTTTGTAATTTGCATGATATTTCCTTTTTTGTCAGCTATCTGCGTTTTTTTCCATTTGAATTACATTTTTTAATTACTTTTTATTCGTAATATGCATTTAATCAAATTTTTATACCACATAAATACACTCATGTCCATAAATTAAGGATAATTCATAATCACACAGAAATTGAACTCTAAAATAAAAAATTTCACCCGTAGAATTATCACACATCTTGAAGAAGAATATGCAAATTACAGGAAACCACCAGATGGCGCGGATAGTACGTCACAATGACGACAGTGTAAGAGAGGGGTATATAATGAATGGTGTTGTAAAGAAGTAAAATTTTTCACAAGCGCTTTAAAAGCCTTTCAGCGCAATAACCACATAGTTACGGCACAAAGGAAGCATTTGGATGATTTTTTACGTGGTAGAATTATCGGACGACTGGAATGTGGACGTACCCAGCTGAAGTATCCGAGGAACTTGAATCGCCCAGAGTGTCATCTCCAGGCTTTGGCAACGATTCCAAGATGATGGTAATGGGAGGTAGATGTTACAGCACAGGTCACCCCCGAGTTACAACGCCGAATGAGGACCGGTATTTAGCAGTTACCGCTAAAAGAAACAAACGGAGCACAGCATCAGACCTGTCTCGTCAGCCTTCAGCTACCGGGACGGCAGTTTAAAGGCAGACCGTGTACAGACGCTTAGGGCATATTGGTCTATATGCTCGTAGGCCTTTCAGATGTGTTCCACTTTACCGCAACTCACTGCCGCCTGCGATTAACCTGGAGTAGAGAGCATGCATTGTGGCAACAGTGGTCTTATGTGATGACTGCATAATTAGAAAAGCAACTTTAAAATGGGTTTTAAAAAATAACCTGTTGATATTGCAAAAGCACGTATAAACTAAAATGTTTATATAAAGCCTGTAATACAGAAATTATTTTAAAATAATTATTAATGTTTTTTTTTTATAATGAAAAGACTTCAATATAAAAATCAAATTCCACTGTAATAATAATATTACTCAAGATAAAAGAAAATATTCACTGCATGAATTCATTGTAATTGTAAAATATATAACTTTGATGCTTGCTATTAATATATGCAGATCATAAATCCATAAAAAATTATAAAAAATGAAGAAGAAAATAATTTATTTTGTAATTATAAAAACAGCATTCGGAGTGTTTTAAGATTTGCCAGTTTTTTTTTCCTTTCGAAGCATAGATTTAAATTTCAGGTTGTGTATCATACTTATGCAAAACATGTTTTCTTGAAGCTCGTCTTTTTTATTTTAACTCTTACTGATCTCAGATACGTGCGCCGTTTGCACCCTTTAAGCACCTTTAACCGTGCATAGTTTTATTTAAAAAACATCACGTGAAAGCTCCCACCTCAGAAGCATTGAAGAGATAAATATTTGTTTTTAATCATTGAGCTCAGATCACTCCAAAACATTTCCTGAAATTGTTGGAAAAAGTATTTTTCTCACGGAAAAATCTTGGCGGTTGGAGAAAGACGTTTTTCTGAGGAGCAAAAAAATGGCAAACCATGTTTTCAGTTTTGTGATGAAGAATGAAAAATAGAACACCTAAGAAAGTGTGTTTTGTGCTTTTGGACATCGCACAGCGGCAAACATTTTTTCTCTTTTGCACAATTAAGAACTTCGTATATTGGCCCTTTTTAAAAATATTTTTATTTTATAAAAGAGAAAACTTCTGCTATATGAATTCAAATTATGTATAAAAATAACTCCAGAGTTTTCAATGAATTTTCCATTGATGAAACTTTAAAAATAATATTGATACATACTGAATTTCCAATGAAAAAAACAAAATTTTAAGAATAGCAAAAGTTTTACGCTAAAAAACTATTAATTAATTTTGTTTTAAGTATTAAACTATTTGCTTGAAGATTCTCTCGGTCTATCTTTATAAATTATTTTCTTAAAAGAAATCTGTATATCTCCGGCCACAAGTCAAAAATTTTTAGAATTTTCTACAGATAATACAGGAATAGGCTTAATATACGAATCAGTATTACATCAAAAAGTGTAGGTACTTTGCCGTTTGGCGAGCGCCAGCAATACATCGCCAAGTACACAGGTAATGCTAAAATATCAAATATGATATATAACTCTCTTTTTATTTCTTAAATTTATGAAAAAAATTCAAATGGAATGAGTTATTCGTTTTATAAAAACGATATTTTTTGAAATTCTTTATATTGCTGGTTAATAACGTCGCTATCATCTGTAGTGTGAGAGAAAGTGTAGTGGGGTGTGTGTAGTGTGAGACTTTAATTGCTATACAAAATGCATTAACACGCAAAATACTTTCTTGTCTACCACGCCCCAAAACTTTTATCATTTTAATAAATCCAGACAAAGAAACTCCAGTTTCTAGTTTTATAGACACGATGGAAAAACAACTAATTGAAAGTACATACTATAATTAAAAAATATTATAGAAATGATTTCAAGAGTTAAAATTTGCTAAATCAATAACACCATGTTATGTGACTAAGAGTATATGCACTTATTAGACATTGTAATTTAGGGTAGGGCTGTAATTTTTAAGTGAAAAAAGAAAAATATATCATATTTAGAAATCTGCCGAGTAGCAGACGGCCTTGGCCCATCAAGGACTGTTGCAACAATGAAGAAGTAGAAGACATTATAATATATTACAGTGTGTTAAAAAATAGGCAATTTGATAATTTTGAAAATTGTATCATTGTGATAAACTCATTGTGACCCTGTTCAGAAATTATTACATTTTTTTAGAAAGAATTGCTTTTATATCTAGTTGTTTTATTACTGACTAAATATTATTTAATTAAGTTTGTCCAATGATTCTGTGCACTTCTGTAATGCATTGCTTGTGTAATAGAATATCTTCGGTAAATGAACTATTATTTAATCTATAGATATTTTCATAATTTTGTTAACTCAACATATTCAATACAACTTGTAGTTTCATAAAACTTTTTTATTAATACAAAAATGTATATAGAAAAAAAAGTACAAAAATTTTTTTAATATAAAGGGACTATAATAAATGTTTCAAAAATGAATGAAAAAAAAGTGGACAAACGTTTAACATAAAGTAATCTGAAAGAAAGAAATAAATGATGTCAACAAGTTGACAAATTAACACAATTCTTTACTAATTAATTAACTCCCAAGCACAAGCCCATTTCCGTTTAAGGCCATTTGCCTACTGACAGATTCCGAGACATGAGACGTTGTCTTTTTTTACGGGGTACGTTAGGTTGTCCAACAATCTACAGTCACATTAGATCGGGACCTGCTATTTAAAGTAGATTCTGAACTACTACAATCCTCCATGGCACCGCCGTGACTCTAACACGAAACCTATGGCACCGAGCACCAGATCTTTATTAATCACATAATATATATTTTTCACACTGTAGTAATTTTATACTCTGCATATTTTATTTAAAAATTGTTTTTTTTATGAATTTAATCATAATAAAAACAACCTTGATTCTTCATTGACACAATAATAATATTCATATTTCTTTAAAATTAAAATGTTTGATCAAAAATTTAAATAAAAATTGTAATTTCATTTTTTTTTTTTTTTTAAATTTGCCAAATTTTTACACAAAATATTTAACGTTGAATTTATATGCTTCCGAATTTTAATTATAGTTTTTATGTCTAGTAATAAAATAATAATCATTAATTATTTTACCACAAAAATATTTGTTTTTATTTTAAATGAAAAAAATGTATATGGAGAATACTTGGATATATGTATAATATTTTGCTAAAATATCAAAAATTGTTTGAAAATTACTTTTTTTTTATTATGATATAAATTTTCAGAAGATATTTTATTATTCAATAAATTTTCTGTTTATAAAAATGTATACAGCTCAATTATGGTTTTACTTAATGAATGGTATATTTCATATACATTTAAAATTTTCTGGATGATTTAAATAGCACATTGTTCGCGTTATAATAATTAACTTTTTAATTTAATCTGTAAAAGTGTGTTAACTTTTAAAAGTATTTTTACTTATTTGACGCATTTAATCCACAAATATTATTCCAAACAAATTTAAAGTAGTACATGCTAATTATGCTATTTTACAATACATTAAATATAACATAGACTTTAAAAATGTAAAACAAATGCTATCGTGTATTATCATTGTCACTAGAAAGTAACATCCATTCATTTTCACTAAACAAACAATATACAGTCCTTATTTTTAACTTATAAACAATAAAGTTTGGTGTCCGAAACAGAAGTTTAAATTAGTATCCTAGCAACATCGGTCTACAAACAATATGGTGACATTAGTAAAAGACAAAAATCAATGTCTTGAGTAAAACGGCAAACTCCATTGACAAACTTCATTTTCAATATTTGACCGAGATTGATTTCTGAATATTTAGCTTGCTTAATTGCTGTCCACTTGATGGACGGTGAATTGGTGGGGCTCGTTCATCATCGGCATATTGACCATCTTTCGCAATTTTACACCAGCATGCTTTACCGGAAATTTGCTACCGTCACTGCAGTTCGCCACAATTTAATTATAAGGTAATTTAGATGGTAGCGTAGCTTATTTTAAATGGTTGAGAAAGCTTCCTTTTGTTATCCTGAATGCCTTTTCTATTTAGCAACTTTCCGATATACAATATGTACTGCATGCTTATTAAAACCATTTTGGTTATATTCTTTATTCTCGCTATTGCTATTAACGTTATTGTTGTTTTTATTTTGCCTTGTTACACGCGCCCCTGGGTAATGCAAAGTGGAGTACGTCTGTGCAGCGCTTGCCTTAAGGCATCAAGACCAAGCTGTCTAAGTGTTTGCCAACTGCATTAGAAAGAAAAAAATATTATTGCCTTGCTATTATTATTATTATTATTATTGATAATAGTAATGGCCATCAGGGATAGATATAATGCTACTCGCTTCACCATTTTGATTAAAAAATATAATCAATATATATTTATTGATTATATTTATAAATATATATAGAGATAAAGATCTTAATTTTTTATACTTTGATAAAAATTAAAAATATGGAAAATGATCTAGCTTTAGGTGAATAACAAATAAACGTTTAAATTGAGACACGTATTTTATTCAATGGTTTAATTTTACTGCCGACTAGAAGGGGAAATCCTTTTGTCAATATCGTGCCTGTCTGATGCATGATCCTTATCTATGTATTTTTTTTTATGACTACAGTATTTATTGATAAGAAGATGTTCAATTTTAAAATTGATCTAAACAAATATTGAATCTAAACAAATAATAAAATAGTATTTAAAAAATAGTATATTAAAATAGAGCGTCCTTTTTAAATCAACACATATTTGTAAGCAAATATTTTATGCATGAAAAAAAAAATGGAAATTAAAAACTTTGATAATCACTTTTCGTTCCATCATTAAAACAAAATTATGTATTAAATTCATGAATTATATTTCATTAAATTCTTAATTTGCTTTTTGAATTCGTTATATTATTCATATTTTATTACACACACACACACACACACACACACATATATATATATATATATATATAATAAACACACACACATATAAATATATACCTGAAAGCAATGATATTTTTGTACAAATTATTTTTCGAAAACGACATAAATCTTAAATTCAAGTGTTTAATCACAGAAAACAAGTGCTGAAATTCAAACCCATTTATTATGTATTAACTGTTTAGATATTAAAATTAGGAAAAAAATAATAATAAAAATACTATTAATAATTCAGTCCTATTAAGATTAAGGTAAGACTGATTTCTATATCCACCATCTAAGAGCAATAATCGTTGATCTTATTTTATTTCAAACATCAAAGTAGCGGACGATATTCCCGCATTTATGGCGGTGCATAATTTGAGCGTTTATGGTTACGACCCGCCATCAGCAGGGAATATTGGGGAATAGTTTCCCTCTTTTTCCCTACTTATTTGCCGAGACGAGTTGAGTAAGCAAGCCTGTGGTCTTCTTTGATGATGGTATTATTTTAGTTCGTCCGCTCGTAAATGAAATATTTTTATTTCCACGACATGAGTTTGATAATATTTCTCTATTGCTTTTTTTATTTTAATTTAACTTAATTACATTAACTGAGACTTGAAATCTAAAAATTTTTCATTTTATGAAATGAGTTATGAGGAATATTATATTTTATTAAATTATTGTGAAATAAAATTATTATGTCAGATAATCATAATCTAATGTATAGAGCATTATTATTTTTTAAATATGACATTTTTGCTTGTTGTATTTTATAAAGATTAATTTTATAAGTTTCTTAATTTTTTAATAGGTTTTTATTAGTAGTTGTTTTAGGGTAACGTCATACTTAGGAAAATAAAAAATTTTGTTAGTCAGAATTAATATTTTGATGATGTTAACCAGTAAATAAGTACATTGGGATGTTAAACATTAAATAAGTAAATTTTAAGGTGTTTTAACGTGAATAATGTTTTCCTTTCCTTTTTAATTTGAAAAACAAGCAATAGGACAAATTTCAAAAATTTAAACAATAATTTTTCATTCAAAGACTATCGATATTTTTTTGAACAAATATTTTTATTAGTTGTAAAATGAACAGTTAATAAATAAAATTATCGATATATGACATATTATTAAAAAAAAATTTAATTAATAGCAAATGTGAAAATGTTATATATATATATATATATATATATATATATATATATATATATAGTTTAGTTATATATGTTATATTATTTCTATAAATTTTAAACTTAATCAAATCGACAAATCGAACTAATACAAATAAAAACCTTCATTATTGAAATTCCTTTCTAAATTTATCTATAATATATTTACATATAAAATGTACGAAAAATATCTATGTAATTGTGCAGGAAATGCATACGCTTTCTTATTATAATACCAAATGTATTGAAATTTTGGGATATATAATAATTTTTAACGAATGTCATTAATTTGTATTACGAAAAAATAGGTGATACACAAAAGAAAAATAGGTAATATTAGGGTATAGGTTATTTTTCTATTAGAAAAAAAAAAAAGGAAAAGAAAAATAGCTGATTCTCAAAAAAGCAAATGCTGAAATAATACTAAGTTTCTCGTCAATTCTCCTTTCCTTCCATTTCTATGAATAAACAAATAATTCTATTTCTAAAAATCATGTAAAAAATCAATAATAGTTATAAAAAATATACTAAAAAGATGAATCTTTGGATACACAATAATCAATCTTTTTAAAATATGAAATGTTTCAATTTGAAATATTCCGAGAATATCTTAAAGCTTCAAAATATCTATATCGGACATATAATATATAATACAAAACTATTAATATATATATATTATAATATAAAAAACTCCAAAATATTGGATTAGTCTTTTACAAATAGGAAATGTTTCAAATGAAATATTCCAAGAATATTTTTAAAAACTACAAAAGTATGTGAATTGAACCGCATATTTTATTCGTCTTAATGCCATTTCTAACATACACTGAGTGACAAAAGTCATGGGATAGATATGCAAATTTTCAGATGGCAGTAGCAAAATAGGTATAAATGCGCAGGTTTCGCAGAGCTTTTCATTTCTGTTCAAGTTATTCATGAAGAGGTTTTGACGTGATGAAACGACGGGAATTAACAGACTTTGAACGCGGAATGTTAGTTGGAGCTAGACGCATGGGTCATGCCATTTCGCAAATCGTTAGGGGAAATTCCCAGATCCACTGTGTCAAGAGTTGCCGAGAGTATGACATTTCAGACATAGCATCCCACCATGGATAACGCAGTGGTCGACCGCCTGCACTTAACGACCGAGACCGGCGACGTTTGCAAAGAGACGTAAATTCTAACAGAAAGCAACACTGCGTCAAATAACCGCAGAAATCAATGTGGGACGTACAAGGGGACTTGTCTGTTAGAAATGTGCTGAAGAAATTTGGCTTTCTTGGGCTAAAATTCCTGCCGATGAATGCCTTTGAGAACGACATAGCGACTATTGGCACGTCATATCTTTCTAAAATATGAAACCGTGGCCTGTCCGATGAGTCACGATTTTTGATAAAGAGCTGATATTCGAGTGTGGCGCAGAATATCATGGACCCAAACTGTCAAAGGCACTGTTCAAAATAGTGTGGGCTGTTTTTCATCATGGATATATTATAATATACTGGAAATACTTAAAACTATTAATATGCAGCCATTCATGGACTTCATGTACCCAAACAACGATATTTTTATATAAAAACTCCAAATGTTGGATTATTTCATTTGGACAAATAGGAAGAGCTGGCCAAATTGAAATGAATCCCATCGAGCAATGGGACATCATCGAGAGGTCTGTTTAAAAAACGCTTTTCACAATTATGGACGTCTATGTGGATATTCCCTGAACTTCCAACGATTTTAGTCCATGCCACGTCTGCTAATGCCATTTCTGAACAGTGTATATTAGATGGTGAACATTTATCTTGAGAAGAAATATTTCTTGAAACAAATATGTATAAATAAATCAAGCCCAAATTTTCTTTTTTAAATAGACATATATTTTTATTTATATGAAGAAAAAATTTTTGCATTATATTCGTATTCTTAGGATTACTAAACGCATGTTTGTTGACTGTTTAAACTAATAGAAAGCGGTTTTCATTTATCTTTTAAAAATTTAACCTTAAATTTTGGAGCAAATAATATTTAATTTTGAAAAACTGCATATAAAAACATTTTTTTTTTCCTCATTTTCTTAGTCTTGCAATCTTTTATCATTTTAGAGTGTAGGTATATTGTGACTAGCATTTTAATCCAAGCATTTTAGGACAAGAAATAAAAACAATAGAGATAATTTTAAATTTCAGTAAATCAAAATTTATTAAATATTAATTTCCATAAAAAAAAAAAAAAATAAAAGGACGAGAATTTCTCTAGATCATGAGTTTTTATTTTTCCAAAAAAAAAAACAAAAGTTATAAATAAATAAAAATAAATATATGAAAAATGCCATCTAAAACATACTTAATAAATTTAAAAAATAGCAGCAATGACCTTACGAAAAATTTCAGTTGTCATGAATTTCAAAATAACAAAATTTCTCTGTAATCCATGAGGATGTACCATTTTTCAAACAAAATATATAATCAACATTTTTTCTCGACTAGCAAATTGTATTTATTAAATTTTATTATTTATCTACTATCAAATAACACTTTAAAAAATATTTGTCAATATTTGATGAATAAAAAAAAAATTGTTTACTTATTTGATGAAGATTAAAAATAATTCTACCCTTTTATGCATGATTTATACACAAAGAAAATATTATTATTCGGAATAATATTCCTAATACTTAAATAAAACATACTGCTTATGTATACTAAAGAACCTGAGTAAATATCATTTCTACTACGACGTTTCATAATGAAAAATGCCGGAAACGAGTTTTCTTCTATAGGAAGGGGTAGACAAAGGTAAAAAATTTGAAACCCATTAGCTTAGAGAAGATAACTCTATGAATTAAAAATTAACTCTACCTAGACCTATTACCAATACCCTCTCCTAGACCAATACCTATTCTAGACCGATTACTCTCTACCTATTTCCAATTCTAATTTGAACATGTATAAAGTAATTAATTTTCCTGCAAGTGTTTTCTAGCATTTTAATTACTTTATATGTGATAATATGTTAGCTATATGTAGTTATTATAATAGCATATTTACCAGATAAAAATAAGTAGTTAATATGCTTAATTCCTTATTTAAGTTCAAAAGGTTCAATTCAAAGTACTGTACACAATGTCTTTAATTTAACTCCACAGATGTAATTTCAATAAAATGGCTTCCAGTTATCCATTATTTTATGATATGATGAACTTCCATCTAATTGAATTTACTGAAAACGACAGATAACTGTATTTTTAACTGAAATCTTCTTTGAACTTTACTTGTTGCTGTACAGCAGTGGATCATGAGTTTCCACACTTTGATGTACCACAAGCATGTCGCCAATGGGATGAAGGAAGAATATGTCCTTATGGGAGTACATTTATGAATAGGTGTTTCAATTTATGTCACATAGGAGAAGGCACCGAAAATTCTCAGAGGACAACCTGACCATGGTTGTAAGATATTTTATATATCATGACATTTCTTCGTTATTAAAAGCGGTAACTGCAGCATCTACAATCAGTGAATTTTAGCTAGAAGGCGCATTACTATCGTCGGGCTCAAATTTTGCCTTCTTTTATACCAGGAACATGTCACCAACAAGATGAAAAGAGGATATGTCCTTATGGGAAGACAATTATGAATAGGTGCTTCGCATTTGTGTCGCATAGAAGACACTGAAAATTCTCAAAGGACAATCCTACCATAGTTGTGAGATCCTTTATGGACCATGGAGTTTCTTCGTTATTAAAAGAAGCAACAGATACCGCCAGTGAATTGTAGGTAGGCAAGTTGTTATCGTCGACCACAAAAGTTTGCCTTCTTTTATATTAGCAATTGATTGTAATCCATATAGATATGTTACTTGCTGCTAACCTGTCAGCTAAACAGGAGACCATTTTATTACATTGTGAGCAAAATTCCATTTTTCATTTCTTTTTGCTGTAATAAATGCCTTTAATATATTAGATTAAAATCAAACTATGAGGCATTTGTCAATACAGAATTTGCCTCTTACTAATTTTTTTTTCACGAGGTATTTAAAAAGGTTCATCATCATTAGAGATTTAATATTATTTTATTTATATCTTATAAATTTAGAAATAGCAAGTTTATCACACCATTTTTTCAGTATTTTATTTAACACATTTATAGGTTTAATGAAGTTTGTAAAATGAATATAATATTCTAAGATAGAAATGAATCGTTAAATCAAACCAGGGATTAATAAAGTCTATTATATTATTAACATCGATAATTATCTACTTTTCAAACATAGTAATTTGCATTTATTTTTAGTATTTATAAATTAAAAATATATAAAGCGAAACATACGAAGCACCTTTCTAAAACTAAAATTCGATATTCCATTCTGCCTAAAAGCCATTACATGCAACATCTGTAGACTTCTTACCATCATAAAACATGTATTGACCAACACAAAAAGCCGACCTACACATATTACAGCAAATAGTAATCCGTAATGGTTTGCGGACCTCATCCCAGAATTAAACATTGCTTTTAACCATTTTCTTCACGAAATCTGTCTCTCCTTTCTTTCTCTCCCATTTTCCCCACACAAAACGGTATTGATTTCGCCTTAAGAAATAGAAGAGAACATCCGTTGCTACAAGAAATGCCTGGATGTTCGACAGAAAAAATCCAGGAGAAATCCTTCCACTCTTATTCTCCTCCAGGATAATATCGGGGTGAATTTAATTTTAGATTTTGCTTTCGACAACGCGTTTTTTTGTTTGTCATTTGAAATTGTTCCGAAAATCTTCATTCTGGGTAGGAGCTTAGTATTAGAGCCAACGCCAGTTTTAAAGGAAACTCAAACTTAAACTTAATTAGGATGTGATGAACTTGCTTTGAACTTAAATAAAAATTCAATCATAATTTTTTTCAAATAGGACACGGATATCTTTTATAATATTAAATTATTGTGTTTTAAGAAGTATGAAAAATTAATTAAATTTTAAGAGTTACAAATAATAATAAACCAAACATAAAAACCAACAATTTCAATAAATATATCTCTGTAGAAATTAATCATGGTTTCTTTTAAATTGTTTTGGAACCTATTATGATTTTGAAATGTGTTTTTGTAGCTAATACGTATGAAAGTTGTTAAAATCATAAAGGTTTCTAGGTGTATGAAAGCTATGGACTTTATTAACCAGAATATAAATTACGCAAAAAATGCTGAAAAATATCGAGTTATTTTTACAAAAAAAATATTCTTATCTTATTAAACAAAAAGTTAATCATTATGAAAATACATACAATGACATTGATTTGTTTATTTCAAAATCGCAAAGACAAATTAAATTCTCTTTTTTAAATAATAAGCAAATATAGATTTTCAAATACCCAATCCCTGTTATTAATCAAACTTTGAATACATTTATGTTTTCTGTTTCGAGAAATATATATTTTTAATATTAATGAAATAGTCGGTTTGATTTAAAAGAAACTGTCACCATGTATACATCAATCCATTAGTATGTATATTTTAGAAATTGTTTTAACTAAATACTTCACATCTAATTGCATAAAAATGTTTAATGCATGAATCAATTAACATGATGATTAATTGCTTTATACATTTAACATATAATTATTTTTATAGTGATTAATATTTTGAACATTTATATTCTTCCTTAAATGTTTAGTTGCTCCCAGCTAAGATTTTTTCTGGACAAACATATTTAATCATGCTATGCCGCATGATTAAATAATCATGCTAATCATGCTATGATAAATTTGCCGCATAACTTGTTGTTTCAAGTTTCAAACACGACTCTAAATTTTCATTTGTTAGTTGACTTCTTACTTTACTTTTAATTATATTCATGCAAGAGAACGCTTTGCTCGCACGAATATGTCGACCGAAATAGTCAGCACTCCAAATGCCAACTTCTTCACCTCAATGCAGCAATCTGGAAGACTATACCATGCGTCGAATATAAGTGCCTCAACTCGCGGCATTTCTTTTAAAGCTGTCCACTTTTGTTGCGTTACGTACATGCATGTTTAAACGATTTTTAAATGTTTTTTTTTTTTTTTTTTTGATAAAATAAATATTTGCGTTTGGAACTAAAAGCCGCAACTTCACATCCAAAGAGCCGCATGTGGCTCGCGAGCCGCAGGTTGCCGACCCCTGATCTAGTAGAGTGAGAGAGAGAACTATGTTAAACGATTCGCTTGACCTTGAATGCAATTGGCTGAAAAACAGAGAGTAAATCTTGCTATTTATTGCAACTAATCCAACTATTTAGTGAAACTGTTGATTAGTTTATTAAAAATACATTAATTGTGTGAAAATGCATTTATTTCTTGTTGTTTCTTCATTATTTACATGAATTTTCGTATGTTCATACGTTGTGTTTATATTGTGTTCTTAATGAAAATGGCTATGGAATAATTATTTCCTAAAGTATTTTTAGGAAGAGCATTACCAGATATCTCATTGGAAAAAATGAAAAATTAACAAACATTCTATAGATTCCACATACAATGTTTTTTTTTTTTTTTTTTTTTAAATGATTAGATGATTGTGATGGCGTTTTAAACAGACAAATAATATGAATTAAAATTTTTATTTACTAATACATTAGCCACTTGCAAAAATATTTCAATCATTTTTTTTTCCTTTTTTATTGCAAGTATTTTTTATCAAATACATGAAAAGTTTCTAAAACACCTTAATCTTTATGGATAAAATATTTTACTTTTTAATTGTAAAATGCTAACGGAAAGTTGCAGCTTATGTAAAAACATTTTATTTTTGCATCAGTAGGGTAAGTGCCCTTCAGATAGATTATGTAAATAGCTAATGGATGTAAAGAATCGAAAATCATTCCCTTTTTGGCAAGATAAATTCTTCATTTAATAGTTTAATTTATTTAATCTGCTTTTAAGAATTTTTGTTAGTGTTTTCTTTGCTGTCCCACTTTCAGTGCTTTGCAATTCTAATCATGTGTTTTTCTGCTTCAAGGGCAGAACATAATGGAAAATGTTCGTAAGCCATGCTGTTGCCTTAATGCATCTAATTTACTATTCTGTCAGTTTGTTTATGAAACATGCCTGTTTACCACTATTTTTTAATCTAGTTAAATGATTAAATTAAATTTTGGGTTTTCTTTTCATGTTTGATTAAATGATTTCACACTTTCAGTTCTTTTATTTCTATGTTGAGCTTAGCATAATAAGAGAGAAATCGACCTAAAAAATACTTTGCTCTGATAACATAGCACAATATCAACGACATGATAACTAATATATTGTTAGAGAAAATAGCTTAAAAGATTATGTTTTCCGTCCTTTTACCTTTTTTACGCTTCTCTATTCACAACAGCAGTATCGCAATGTCAAATATAAACAATAGCATTTCCTTTCATTTTTTTCTAATGCAGCTGGCAATACAGAGACAATATTTATGCCATAAACAAGTGCCGTACAGCTGTTACTCATATAGCACTACCTAGGGGGCACGTGAGCTTGAAGATATGCTACGGATGCGAGTACTACTACCCCCACAACGCTCTACGATCATATTAGATGGGAACCTACGGTTTAAAGTTGATCCATTACAGACACCCATGGCATCGCCGGGACTCAAACCGGAAACCTGTTGTACTGAGCGATAGTCACTCGGCCACAAGGCCCTATATCCATTCATAGTTGTTTGTAAATCACTAGAACTATTATTGGAGTGAGCAAGAGTTCAATTTCCACTGAATAGGGTAATTACTTTGAAAACAAAGTAGAATTGGGACGATTATGACACAACGTCTGGCATTGACATACAATACCTGACACAATTTCATGTTTTTCTCCTTTTGACATGTAAATAAAAGAAAGTAAAAAGAAATTCCACTTGGAAGGAACCCAGCGGTCCTCTGCTTTACGAAGTAGATTAAACTTAAAGATTACAAAAATTTAAAATTGCAATAAAAAATTATTTTTTAATAATTAAAACTTAAAATTACACTATATCCAAAGAAAATTATTTTTTTACTTTTTTCTTTCAAAATTTTTTTTTTGCACGTGTCTCATTATCCCTCAATAAGTAAATAATTAGTTCATTATCTGCCTCTTTAAGCCAGATGTTTATCCTTTCGCAGAATAAACCTAGAACAGTACTATATTCTATTTAATGTTGCACAGAAATGCTTTTTTTTTTTTTACTTTCCATTAAGTAATATCGCGTGATATTAAGATAATTCGTGCGTATGATATTTATTTCGTCGTTCATCCATAATATTTATTTTAAACATTGTAAGAATTGTAAAAGGAAGTTGATTAAATTTATGTTTTAAATGAATTATTATTGGTTTATTTCTCTGTTATTTAATTATAATAAATCTTCTTTGTAATTCAATTTAATTATTTTGAATATTGCTTTAATTAAAATGTTTTTTTTTTTTGTTAAGATGATAAAAATTATTTGATGCTTTACAAAGTTACTTTAACTTTTCTAAATTTAACAAAGCTATTTTTACTTTTCATTAAAGTAAATTGTGAAATATTTCAATAGTGACTTAAATTTTAAAGGTCGTAATTATTTAAAAGAAGTCAATTAAATTCATGTTTTTAAATCTTTGTTTTCAGTTAACTACTGTGTTATTCACTTTGTTTCCACTTGATTAAAATCGGATTAAAGACAGTCTACTTATAAACTAATAAACCTTTTTTTTTTAAATTTGCTTCATTTGTATAATATGGGTAAGAGTTAACTGGTGAATAGCGCAAATGAGTTTCGAAATTAAGAGATAGAAACTCACCAAGTGAAGCCTAACTGAAATAACATGACTATGCTAAATTACAGTGTCACCTGTACACTAGAGTGGTAGACTGTCACCTGGATATCTGCAAGCTAGATGTTCTAGCAACATGTATTCTAGAGTAACAATCAATTAGAGGAGGAGGGTATAAGTCCCCAGATACCATCCCAGAAAGTTTGAATTCAAACTAAGTATGGTGGCAAAATTTGGAGGCCAGGACACTAGACAAAATGAAATGATGAAACTTGGCTACCACTGAATCTGATATATATCTGGATAGGTTCTTTTGTTTAATGTGCTTGGAACTCGAAAGGAACAACAGTGCATAAATTATACTAATGTCGTTGATTTTGACAATAAATTTTCTTGAGAGTGCTATCTATCTAAGCATTTATTGTTATGTTATTTGATCTCCCAGAATTGTCTCACATAAAAAGTACGCATCGATTCTTCTTCAATTACCGAAATTAAGCACTTGATGTGAAATACTTTGTTTATCTGTAGCATTACTAATGTGCAATACTAATTATTCCACTTTTGGTTTATTACTTTTTCTAAAGATTCCCAAATATGAAAGTAATTATTCCACTTTTGCACCCATGCTGTTACACAGCTGGAAGTCATTCAAATTAATATGATCTAATTTGGTAGATGCAATCATTGACATAAAATAGAGTAGTGCTATACATGAAGTGGGATAATCATAGCAGATTTTATTGAGAAATAAAGGATGTATTTGAATTTATGCTAGGTACCAGCCGTGCTAGAGTTAGTACAGAAAGCTCATGTCCGAATGGAGTGCTTATAAGCAATGACTTACAATTTTTTTTTTAGCTTTATACTCAGCTTCAGATCAAGTAATTCGTCCGTGATTTTATTTTGTGTTCTTTTTATAGCACAGTGTCGTTTCTTCATTATTTCAGAATACGAACATTCATTCCTTTTTAACAGATATTTCAACGAGAGTTATATTGTTTAAGATCTTTTGATAAGGTTTTAAAATATATGGTTCGCATTTTAATAGAACTTTGCGAGATTTTCTCATGCACATTTTTGTATATATCACAACAATAATTAATTCATATCTTACAAATCCACTATACATTGAGAGGCTTATTTTGGGAAAACTTCGATTTCATTATATGTCTTACTTTTTCAAAAACATCAAATAAAAACAGAAAAGCGTTGGATATTATTGTTTGTGCAAGAATCATATTTTATTGCTTTTTCTGCTCCGTAGAATATCAAAACTATACTTCCAGCAACGTCTAAGAAACCTCGCTTAAGGTAAAGTGCTATTCCATGGAGTTTGTTTCAAAATAAAAAGTTTCTTTTTACCGTGTGTAATAAACAAAACGTGCTTACTTGAATTTCGGTAAAAGCAATATTGCTGAATGGTATGATGCCACTGAGAATAGTTCTCATCCGAACTAATGTCGTTTTTTATGAGCCCATTTGTACAAAGATTCCGCCCACTTCTGAGATACTTGAAGTACTGTTAGTGGAGGCTCTTTTGCATGTTCCATTCTGTCTTCATGGGAATGAAATTGAAATTTCTTGGTATTCTTTCTAAAAGGAATGCATCTCGCGTTCCTATGGGAATATCAAGAGCACAGCTGTGCCATTGATTTTAAAATGTTTTATTTACATTGCTGTTTGCTTTGAAAGCACTTGTCTAACATCATATAAACATGCCAAAAATGTATTATTTTTAAACACTTTTAGCATAAAATGTATTTTTATGACGTTTTTGTTTGGGTTATCAGATTTACACAAGGAATTGATATATCCCCACATATCCCCGTTCAAGTTGTATTTTTGTAGCAATAAAAGTTTAAAAAGTGCAAGAAAGTCTTAATGTGTGTAAATTTTTATGTGATATGATGGCTTTTAGTTTTTTCATCATCTGCATTATCGACATTATTTAAGATCAGCATCATTCTATATTTCTACGAAAAAGTATAAGAATACAGATACAACAATTGCTCCACTTGGCAGTTACTGAATCATGCCTGGAAGGATCCGATTTTGGAAGATTAATATTTTAAAACATTAATCAGGAATTACCTCTTTTTTGAATAAGCACTATAAGCATATTGTTTTATGAATACGTTTAATATTAAATTTATTGTATTCTAGGAAAAAATAAAAGTAATCTAACTTTTTATTTACTCTTTGTTAAAAATATAGATATAATGTCGATAATAAATATCTTAAAAATAAATAAAAGTTATATCACATATTTTAAACTCGAAATGTACAAAATAATTTACACACATTAAGACTTTTATTGAACATTTTGTTACGTTTCATTGTTATATTGTTTTTTCTTCTCGATTATATTATAAATGTTTCATCTTTCTGTAACAAAAATTATTAAATGTATTATTAATAAATTTATTATATTATTACTGTATAATTTTATAATTTATTACATAAAATAGAATTCATTTAAAAAAAACATTAAGTGCCACAATTGAGATAAGTTTAAAAAAATGTCGAACAAGCACTCTTCCTGACAAGTAAGGCACTGTTCTATGTGTTCTATGTTCACTGTTCTTGTTTTCGAGACAGTCTAGAGAACCGTATCAAGTGAACTCATACATGAATGCCAAATTATAATTTTGTAGATATGTAAAAAAAAATCACATTTTTAGTTGATATTTTTTATACCTATAGTTAATTTTTAATTTTTAAGAAAGTTTAAAACATTTTATCAAAGAAAAATGAAAGTACCTGGTTTTAAATGCAAGGGCATTTTTGTCTCGATTATGTAACACTACAAAGTCAAATATTCAGTTCAACATATTCAGTTTTAACTTGAACAGTTTGAACCACAAGAAGGTATGCTAATATTTATTAGCATTTCCAATGCAGGATATTTATCCTAAATTGGAATACCCCATTGCTGTTTTTTGGCAGGATCGCATCCTCCTTCTCGAGTCCAAAGCACGAACATTCTAACTAACAGATTTATTTAACCATAAACACAGGGATTAGATAAATCTGGGGGTTAGATAAATCTCAATTGGTGTTGCACCTATTGGTTTCATAGACATATTCCTCAATTCAGAAATCCAACTCCCCCTCCAACGTCGTTATTTTATTATTTTTTGTTAGTATTTAGTCGTCGTTAAATATAAGTAAAACTTTTTGACGAATAAAATTTTAGAAAAAAATTGTATGAGCAATATGAAACATATACTGTGAGAAATTCTTGTATTTAAACTAAAGACAAATTCTACAGTTTGAGTTAGGAAAAATATACAGTTCAGAGTTTTTGGATAATGTTTTAAAATATACACTGAAGTGACAAAAGTCATGGGATAGCAATATGCAAATTTTCAGATGGCAGTAGCATCGCGTAGAACAGGTATAAATGCGCAGTGCTTTCGCAGAGCTTTCATTTCTGTTCAAGTTATTCATGTGAAGAGGTTTTGACGTGATGATGACCGCACGACGGGAATTAACAGACTTTGAACGCGGAATGTTAGTTGGAGCTAGACGCATGAGTCATGCCATTTCGGAAATCGTTAGGAAATTCAACATTCCCAGATCCACTGTGTCAAGAGTGTGCCGAGAGTATGACATTTCAGGCATAACATCCCACCATGGACAGCGCAGTGGTCGACCGCCTGCACTTAACGACCGAGACCGGCGACGTCTGCAAAGAGTCGTAAATTCTAACAGACAAGCAACACTGCGTCAAATAACCGCAGAAATCAATGTGGGACGTACCAGGGACTTGTCTGTTAGAACTGTGCGGAGAAATTTGGCTTTCTTGGGCTATTCCAGCAGAAGACCGACTCGAGTGCCTTTACTGACAGAACGAGATCGCTTGCAGCGACTCTCGTGGGCACGTGAGCATATCGGTTGGTCCCTAGATGAATGGAAAACCGTGGCCTGGTCCGATGAGTCACGATTTCAGTTGGTAAGAGCTGATGGTAGGGTTCGAGTGTGGCGCAGACCCCACGAAGCCATGGACCCAAACTGTCAGCAAGGCACTGTTCAGGCTGGTGGTGGCTCCGTAATGGTGTGGGCTGTTTTTTCATGGCATGGACTTGGTCCTCTGGTGCGACTGGACCGAACATTGACTGGAAATGCTTATGTTCAGCTACTTGGAGATCACTTGCAGCCATTCATAGACTTCATGTACCCAAACAACGATGGGATTTTTAAGGATGACAATGCGCCATGTCACCGGGCCACAACTGTTCGCGATTGGTTTGAAGAACATTCTGGACAATTCCAACGAATGATCTGGCCCCTAGATAGCCCGACATGAATCCCATCGAGCATTTATGGGACATCATCGAGAGGTCTGTTCGTGCCCCAAATCCTGCACCATCAACGCTTTCACAATTATGGACGTCTATCGAGACAGCATGGCTCAATATTCCTGCAGAAGACTTCCAACGACTTGTTGAGTCCATGCCACGTCGAGTTGCTGCACTTCGCCGGGTGAAAGGAGGGCCGACACGATATTAAGAGGTATCCCATGACTTTTGTCACTTCAGTGTATATTATACATTGTAAAAATTCTGCAAGAAATATTATTTTTCATTCGTATGCCATTTTGCTTCTATGCTTCATAAATTAAAAATTATTTCAATATTAAACAAAGTATTCAATTTTTAACATTTTGTAAGCTAACATTTAAAACTTAACTTTGAAATATTTTCTTCCATAGGATATTTATTGTGTTTATTTCCAAATAAAATTCATAACCGTAGCCATACTGATACAATACAGCGTTTAAAAGAAGTTAAAAAATCAATCTTCTTATTCAATGTTCCCCAAAAGTAATGAATGTTAAAAGCTGAAGTCTTGTAGTGTAAATACAGTCCAATATGACGTTGAAATGAAACATTCATGGAATCATACATATTTCATCAGATGATGCCATTCTTGTGCGGTGACATTTGTGAAGAGCGAATATCATGTGACAAGTGTGATGTGAACTGTGTCGAGCTATTTATATCACCTGCCATATTCTTTATTTTTCTTTTCTTTATGAAATACTGGTATCGACATTAACTTCATGGGGGAAAAGTGTGAAAGTTGTGGAAGTTGTTTGAAGTATTGTGTGTCAAGACGCCAGGATAAATTGTTCATTCAATGTTTTGTATTTTTTGTTCGTAAAATACGTTGTAAAAGTTGTGATTTTGCTAACCTTGTCAACTATATAAATATATATTTTAGTTGCTGAGTTAAAGAATGTGTATTGCAGATATGATTTTGAACGAACATATATGAATTTTGAATTTTCATAGGTATTCTCAAATGTTTTGAAGTTATTTTCTTCAAGAAAAACTCAGAAATTTGTTAAACACAGGAACTGGTTACACTTGAAAATTTGTTAAAACACATGAATATATTGACATGAATGCATTAGACTCATGCCAATATAGTGACGTGTTTTATAACGCACTTGCTGAAAAACAACTCTCCCAAAACTCGTCAACAATATGACAGTTTTACACAAAACAATTTATAAAGGTGAGTAAACCTCGATACGATTAATTCAAAATGTTTTGTACACACCGCTTATAAATATTTCAATATAAAATATCGAGTTATAGCTTCAGGACAATGCAAAATAAGAAGAATGATACAGTGGATAAAAAAAAGTATTGGTAATTGCCTATAAATGATCATATATTTGCTAACAAAGTATGTTTACAAATTTTATTTTAACATAGCGATTACAGAAGGAGAAAAGACAAACAAATATAACGAAATTTTCATTTAAATATTTTTTTTAATAAAAATCTACGAGAAAATCGAAAATTTACATGATAAAAAAAGTATTGGCAACATTATGAAATTGAAAAATTATGAGCGAAAACAAAATCAGGATATGTTTAGTACATTGTATGCAGACCTTCTGCATCTATAACAGCTTGTAATCTATTTCTCATAGAGGAAACTAAGGTCTTGTTGGTGGGAATTTTGTTCCACTTTTGCAAGAGTAAACGTTTGAGGTCGTCTTTACTTGAAATTTTATGTTTCTTGATTTCTAGATCCAGCAGGTGCCATAAATTTTCAATTGGATTGATGTCAGGCGATTGAGGTGGGGTTTTTAATTGGCGAGGAACATTGTAGAGTAGCCATTCACGGGTGAGATTCGCTGTATTCTTGGGTCATTGTCTTGTTGAAAAATGAAAGATTTTATCAAACCAAGATTTCGGGCACTGATTTTTAAGTTATGGCGCAAAATGTCAATGTATGTACGTGCTGTCATAATACCATCAATAAAATGCAGGTTGCCAATTCCATTAGCTGCCATACAGCCCCAATTTAAGACGCTGCCTCCACCATGTTTTACAGTAGCAGTTAAATGTTGCTTTTCCAATTCAGTATTTGGCCTTCCCCACACATATCGTCTGTCCATCACTGCCGAAAATGATAAACTTTGATTCGTCGGAAAAATAACTGTGTTCCAAAACTCTTCAGATAAATCAACGTGGATTTTGCGGAATCTAACCTCTTTCTCCTATTTATTTCCGAGATGAATGGTTTCTTTCTAGCTGCCCTTCCATAATAACTTCTCTCGTAAAAACATTCCGTACAGTCTGTACGCTGAAAGTCTTTTGCGAAGTGAAAGCAACAGCTCTAGCTATCTGGGGTGCACTTATTTTAGGGTTTTTCTTAACCTTGTTAATAATGACACGTTCTTCTCTTGTAGAAAATATTCGAGGTCGTCCACTTCTAGTCTTATTTTCCGTTGATCCTGTTTCCTTGAACTTTTTTTACAACACTTCTGACAGTAAATAAACTTATATTGAACTGCACTCCTATAGACACGATAAGTTAAACTTCATTTCTGAGCCTAATAATCGTGTTTTTAACATTAACTTCCAACTCCTTCGATTTCGAAGTCATTTTACTGCAATAATCGCAAAATAATACATAGACACTTTTGGAGTAGTTTTTGCAGACTTTATACCGGTAGAGTTTCTTATCAGTAGAAACACGTGACTTCAATGTAACAAAATTTGCATAGCAGTTAAAACTTTGCCAATACTTTTTTGACATGCGAATTTTCTTTTTTGAAAGAAAAATCGTAGAAAATGCAAATTAAAATAAAAGTTTTACTATTTTTATATATCTAAGATGTCTTGTATTTAATTACGACAGCTAAAATTGCATAACATTTTATTTATTTGTCAATATGAATAAATTAAAGCAATTGCCAAAACTTTTTTTACCCACTGTATATGTAGGATATGCACTAACTAGATCTTATGTTACCAAAAATAATTCACTATTGCATTTCAATAGTTTCATTCAAAATATATTTTCTGTTTGTAAAGATCAGATTATGACTTATCTCACAGCTAAAAAAACGATGATAAGGAATAATAAAAAATAAATAACAAAATTTTTATCACAAATAAATAAATAATTATCTTTAATAACACAACAAATGTTTCCATTTATTTCACATTGATTGCAATTGACTGTTGTCAATATGTTAACGTGTTGTATAACTTACTTGTTGGCAAGTGACTCATAAAGCAAGTAAATTGATTCTTATAAAACAAGTAAATTGATTCTCATAAAACAAGTATATTGATTCTCATAAAACAAGTAAATTGATTCAAAACAAGTCAATGAGACAATTTCAATATTTCGTTACTCATTACACAAATTTAATTTTTGATATGATATGTTCATAAAAATACTAATTTGCAAAGAAGCTCTTCTATGATTAATTTCCCTCTTTGATCATAATAATATAAAATGCAATGAGGACATCATGTTTCACATTTTGATGCAATGAACGTCCACCAATAGATGAGAGAAGTTATTGCTTTGTCTTTTAGGGATTGCAAATCACATGGGCAAATCACACGGGCTTGTTTGGTTACCTTTTACGTGACACAAAGAAGTCTTGACACTCAAGCAATATCACTTTCGGCGAACATATTTGCGACGGTGAAAAGTCAAGTAATCACAAATTGATTTTGCCCTCCGTAGTTTCTGCGAAATAAGAGATAAAATGCTGCAAGTAAGTGAGTTACGAAGGACAGAATTTGAATGGGCTCTCAGCGGTAAACTGAATTTTTTGGAAGTAACTTCAGTTTGTCTTATATCCTTAAGTCCTTAAGATAATCCCCAGAAAGCTTGAATCAAACAGCCTAACCAATTATAAAAGATACTTAAATGCTCTACTAATATCGCAATTGATGTTACATTTCTAAAGCAGGAATTGTTTGTAAAAAAACAGATAAATGCAGATACCAGATTCAAAACTTTGTCCTCCTGCACAAATAAGCACTACGCCAAGGATTTGTCTGATATCCAATATTTTTTTATTTTTTTTGTCATAATATAATCTGCAAAAAAATATGATAAATAAGTCTTCAACGAATTCACGTTTTAAAAATACTTTGTGCATTTTTTAAATAAAATGATAAGTTAAATATTACGTAAATTTTAAGAGAACCATAATAATTGTATTATAATATAAAAACACTTTTTATTAATGTTAATTTTATTTTTATCATTTATAATATTAGGTTTTATTTAATTTGCTTAATTTTTTTTAAAGAAAGCATAAAAAAAAGGTTTTACCTATTTAGCACATAGTCGATCAGTATAAAAATGCTTAAATTTTAGTGAAAAGAAATTTTACTGAACTAAGATAACAATTTTGCTAATTCTGAAATATAATTATTTTCTTATTCCTATTAAATGGTATAAATTCCTAGAAGATAAAGCAACTTAACTTCTATTAAAACATTGTTTATAATAATGATAAATGCTATTTATACTTTAGCAGGATATAAAACAAATCACCACCAAAAAAGCAAAGCAGTCAGTTGAAACGAAACAAACTGATTATTTTGAAAATGCATTTTAATGCCCGAGAGATTATTCCAAACTGTGAGTATTTAGTGAGTATTAGTGAGGTTAAATCGGTGATGTTATTTTGCTGATTTCTCTCTGTTTTGCACTGCAATTGTCGATTACGAACAGAAACAAATAAAATATATGTATTTTTAAATAATGAGAAAACATAATTTTTATTTTCAAATCATGAATTCCCTTACACTAATCTGATTTTCAGCATACATTTTCGGTATTGATAAATATATTTTTATTATTTTACTGAAATTATTAGATTTAAAGAAGCTGTCAGAATTTCTATAAAAGTGTAATGTGTATTGTATTTTAATAAACAATTTTGCTGATTCTGAAATAAAGTATTTTTCTCTTATCCAAGTTAATGGGATTTCGGTAAAATAATGATATAAACTTTCCTTCAGCGGATTTTAAAATAAATTTCAACAGAAACGTAATCGCTTATTAATTCCGAATATTAAATTATTGTAGAAGAGTAAACTTTTTAAACTTTTGTTTTGTTCAAACAAAACAAAGAGGATTATTCTGAAAGTGATAACGTGGAAGACTACTTTATTACAAAGCTCGACTTTTATATTTCCCTATTTCGCACTGCAATTTCAGATTAATAGCAAAACAATTATTTTCTGAAAATGAGTATATAAATATAATTATAATGTGTGTTTTTAGCAAATTGCTGAAATCGTTTAATTGATTTTAAAGAATCTTGCTATATGTATATATCAAGCCAACAATACCCGGTTTTTAGAAATATTTTTAAATTAATTAAATGCTCCGATTCTATTAATTGCTTAAAAATGTTTAAATTCATTATGTATTTAACCATTTGGCCACAGTTGTGAGTCAAATATATGAATGCGAATATTCAAGAAATATCTATGCATGTTTATTAAAATTTTAAAACAAGATAGATTAATTTATACTACCCTACTTAGGAACTAAATAGTGGACGCAAACTAGCAGTATCGACAGGTAAAATTGCTGATTTTTAAAAAATTAATTTTAAGCTATGAATATTAATAAAAACTAATAACAACCTATAATTGCATTTATAGGTTAAGACAAGTTATTCTAATAGATTACCTGACATTTACAGGTAACTAGACTATTACACTATTACTACTTATTAATAAAAATTGACCAAAAACCCTATCAATTATAATTGTTGTTTTAATTTAATAACACTATTCAGGTTTGTTTTAATTATAAATTAACTATAAATTAATTAAAATTATCTGAGCCATCTTAATTTGAATTATACATAAGGTTTTTTTTCCGTAGAAAGTAAAGCGATACTGTCGTACAAAAAAGGTATTACCGATGTAATACCAAAGGAATACTGATTATTCTTATATACGTGTTCCGCAAAGGAATACTGTATATAAGAATAATCCGAGTTGACTAGTTCAGCTAAACTGGCATCTGGAAGTTGTGCAATAAACAGCAATCAAAACATATTGATACTCCGAAAAAAGATCTTGTTGGAGTTGGAGGCAGTCACAAGCCATTGCTATATATAGTTTATATATACCGCATAAATAATTTTTTATATATAGTTTACCATTTGTTACCGTTGGGAGATTTATTTATTTTTTATGTGAAGATTTGACATCAGTATTTCCTTTCTATTTAAATACTAATCATAAAATAACCAATCATGTCGCCTATAAATCAGGCAAGCTGTAATAAACAAGCAAGAAACAAGTAATATAAAAATATTTTTTTTAAAGTCAATTCCTACTTTTTTTTTTCACTATATTGCAGAAAGTCTATAAATAATTTCCATTCATTTTTATGTTTATCTGGCGCCATGTACTGGTAGATATATGCTATTTAAATCTAAAAAAAAACAATAATTAATTAATTAAATTTAATTAATATTTAAAAACAGTATTAAAATCGTGTGTGTTATCCACTACAAGTTAAAAAATTGTATTTGAACTTGAGTGGATGAATAAAAAGTATTTTATTAACGATTTGAAAATTTGAACAAGATATTTATAGGGAGAGTGTGAACTAATAGTAGGAATTGAACAAGTACCTAAAAATAAACAATCAATTTATTAAATATTCCAAATTATTTACATAATATTCATAATATATGTTTATTATATATACTAAATAAACAAAGTTATGTTTCGAAATTCAGATAATCAAACAAATTCAAAGGGAAACTAAGAATTATTCTGAAAATAATAATTCATAATGAATTTATTTGCCTACTTTAGAAATACTACATAAGCAGTTCAAAGTGTTTACATTATTAAAATTCATATTTAATACCAACAGACATGTTATTAATTTAGTGGTTCAATTATTCTAATCTTCTAAGAGCAGTAATTTTATTATGAAAGAAATAACAGATTTAAATCTAACATTTGAATATATTTATTAAAATATTGTGAGGCTTCTTAAGGAAATGCATTAAATAAATTATTCAAAATCATGTTTTGTTCCGAGTTGAATATTTTACCAAATATCTTTTCGGGAATTAACAAAAATTCATTTGCATAAGGCTTCATTTAAATTCATTTTCCACCATTTCTTGTTAGATGTTAATAAAAAATGATTTCAAAAGCAATTCTTCAAGTTCGATTATGGTACAAAAAGTTTAAAAGAAAATTAATTGTATTTGTATGTTTAATTTTACTTTGTAACTTAGCTCTTTTAATCTTTAGAGTACTCGTTAAATTTTCGTCTTTTACATGTTTATTTATTCATTTAAATGAATGCCTTATGAATATTAAAAACTCAGAAAAGTTGGAAAAGATTGATTTGAGGGTTTCTTAGAACGTGATGACATAAGAATAAAACGATATTACATAATAGAGATCTATTTTTGTTTTCTTTTGTGTATTCTAATATACAGATTTTATTTAAATTCTTATTTTTTGATACTTTTTTAAAACTATTTTATGTATTACTATTTAATTTTGATATGTTACATAACATTAAATTTTTTATTACCATTTTTTATACCATTTAATTTTGATTTTGATATATATATTTTTGGTATGTTTTTTTTATACATGTATACGTTTTCATTCCTTTTTTATTGTTATATTTGCATTACACTTTTTTATTTACTTGTGTCCAACATAATTTTATTTATTGCATATGTTCTTGTTTCATTGCATATTAACCCAGTTATCTCGTGTATTAATCGCATTCGGAAGTCAAGAAATAAATTAAAGAACAGCACAAATGCATACAAAAACAATAATATTAAAAAATATTTGATATCTGTATCCTTGTAAAATATGCAATTTCAAAATTTATGTGAAATTGAATTATGTGAATGAATTATGTGAATGTGAATGTGAATGAATTATGTGAATGTGAATGAAGTATGTGAATTATTTAAAATTCAGAATTTATATGAATAAGAATAATACATAAATTCTGAATCTATTTTTGTTTCATATTTTTAACCGACTCGTAGCAAAGTGCGCCGCTGGTGCGCTTTAGGGCGCAGATTCAATCTACTAGTGACATTGTTGTAGACACTGTATCAAAACACCCGGAGACCCGATGACGTTTGTGATGTTCAGTAACTTGCCTCGTTAGTCATGGAAGTTTTTCGGGTTTTCTCCAACACGATACCTAAATGCGGGATAGTTCTCCCTAAAAGTCCTCCGGAAGGCACTGTCCACCTTCTTCAGCGACCCGAAGCTGTCAGACTTCTACGTAAGAGTGCTCCATCACAACAGAAACTGCCCCTTCACTTCCATCCAGAAGTAGGCTACTCATTCCGTCATGCGCTGCAGGACACTAAGGATTAGTCACAGCACACTGCACATTTTTCACAAATGAAGTAAATTGGTTTTAAGCAGTATTTTCCATAACATATTGTAAAACTTTGTTGTGTTTTGTAAATAAGTGTTTTTTATAAGATGGAAGATTCTCAGATTTTTCTAGTATTTCTGAATCGTTCGTTCACAAATACTTAAATAGCATTGGATTTATGAGTATCATCCAAGTATTTTATTAAGGAATAAAATTGTACAACTACACAGTTTTGAAAATTTTCTTTCAATATGAAGAAATATATTTAAATATTCCAAAAAAATGTAATATTAATATATCCAATTAAAATAACTGTGGCAAACATCATACAAAAAAAAATTTGTGCAGCCTTACTATAAAACAATTTATCGCCAATGGTATTTGGGATTACAGATCGAGTTAAGCATTTTGTCGTGAACAATATTAGTGAATAATCCTTTAGAACATTTAATTTTCTTTTGTTGAATTAATTTTCAGTCTTTTTTTAATTTCATTTTTTGTGTTATATATTTCTTTACAATGTGCGCTTAGTATCACTATTATTATATTATATATGTTTATATGTAAGAATAATAGTAAACGCAAAAATAATAACTCATTATGTTTCGATTTTTCCTCCAGAATATCCTAAATGTAATATGGGGATATATAATTTTATACGCGGCCCGCGGCGTTATAATACATTTCCAAAGTGGTCAGCAAGATCATTTGGGTTAGCCAGTCCTGTACTTGAATATCCTAAAAAATGAATGTTACAGGAATGTGTTCCCATTTTTGCTTATATACGGGTTTAAACTTTAGTAAATTTGTTGACGAAAAAAATGCACTCTTGAATTATACACCTTATATTATGAATTATACAGTAGTTAAAATTATAAAAATAATAAAATTAAATAATTTTATTTCCCATAAATATCTATGATGACAACACTGTAGCAGATATCTAAGGTAATATGCATCATAAAACTATCATTTTAATCAGAATGAATTTCTAAGTTCTAGTTAGAATAGTGAATAGAATTTAATATTGTCCAAAGAGAATACAGCTGGTAACGTTTGCTCACAGAATGCGAAATTCGTGTTATTAAAATTTATTACAAATTGTCTACATAATTTAACATTGAACAGACATGAAATTGTATCTACATATAACATTACATTTGATAGAGAACTGAAAGTACATTTTCCAAAGTTATTGCACTGATCAATACATGAATAGATCAATTTCCTGCATTATATATATTTCAATTAAATTTATACAATTATATTAAATTAATAATTTGGTGGAGAGATGGAATTTTAGTATTCTATAAAATGAATTTTAATATTTATAACATATTTGCAAACGTTTTCGTAACCCATTATACATGAATACTAATTCTAGAAATCGTTTCAAACTTCAATAATAAATGTAACCATTTTTTTTTTAAATTCTAAAAATAGTAAATTTTATAAAAATGATTTATTTTATACAACTACCAAAAATATCTGTTTGCATGAAAATTACTAAAATTAGAGTATTTTTAAAGACGCATTAAAACTATTAATTAACTGTAAAATATCATATATGCAATTCAATTAATAATTTTTTTAAATTTTTAGACATATATTTCATGACTAAATAACTAGTGAACTATATTGATTTTTATAATAATTAAACAACTAAATATCCAATGATCCTTATGACACTTTTATAAAGCTGGTTAAAAATTTATTATGTCTTGCTAATACACAGTATTTGTTCTGAAACAAACAATGTTCGTTAAATTATTTTTGTTAAATATGTGAGCAGTATGATTAAACTACGTTTGAAAATATAATTCTCAAATCTCCAATATCAAAGTTCTAAGGGTATATAAAGACATACCATCACAATAACCATAAACTTGACAATTTTTACACCTTTAATAAGTGGAAAAAGGATTTTTACATATAAAGAAGGATGAAAAAGTACTAAATTCAGTATATTTTTAAAGACGCATTAAAACTATTAATTTATTGTAAAATATCATATTGTCAATTCAATTAATAACTTTTTTTATTTAAATTTTTAAACATATATTTCATGACGAAATAACTAGTGAATTAAATTGATTTTTATGATAATCAAACAACTAATAAGGACCAACTCCAAGAACTCTTACGATAGTTTTATAAAGCGTTTTAAAATTTATAATATCATGCAATAATTGCTCTGATATATACACGGTAATTGCCCAGAAACAAGAAATATATTCGTTAAAAAATGTGTTATTAAACGTGTAGGTAGTACGATTAAACTACGTTTGAAAACAACTCTCAAAACTCCAATATGAAAGATATAGTGGTATATAAAAACATACCACCACAATAACCATAAAGCAGAACAATTTTCCCGTCTTTAATATGTGGAAATGCAGCGCAGCTGTTGACACAAACTTCCACCAACTTCAGAAGTACAGAATCAGTAGACAAAACTTTAGTTTGAAGGACATAAATGATTGTTGCGTGAGTTACTGACTCGTCATAAAACAAAAACATTTACTATCGATTAAGAACAGTGGGTTACTCATTCCATGAAGACAAAATATTAAAACTCCAGCGACTACAGAGACGGATAAAAAAAAACATACTCAATAAAAATGCTTCAGTTTCAAAATAAAAAAAAAAAAAACTTTTATTGAGCAAAATACGTTGAGCGATACTTTCCAAGGTTGCCATTCACATCAAAAGAGGGGAAAAAAAGAAAGTTATTTTGAAGAAGGAACTTTTAACGGCGAATTTCTATTTCCGACTCCAGACGTGCTTTATTGCTAAATATAAAAGGAAATTTATTTATTGGGCGCAAATAAATAATTTATTGTTGACATAAATAAGGAGAATTGTGTTTAGTTTTTTAATAAAGAATTAAAAAACATATAAATATAAAAAAAAAAAATAAGCACATGTGTTTTCACATTTATTTAATATATTAGTAAATATTATGATGTTAATTTTTTTTTAAATATACCTGAAATGCACACATTTGAGTAGCCCTTGTAATGAATACATTCATTGTAATTTGGCTATAGGATACAAAAAAAAAACTTTAAAATTATCTAACACACACACACATATATATATGATATTAAATGAATAATCATTTATAAAAATAAATAAACTATTATTTGCATAATAATATAGTAAGGCGGGGATGCTCTTCGATAAGTTCCTATCCTAAACGAAACGGCATTTCATAAAATCATTTTAACTTATAAATAATAGGATAAGTGAAACAGATCAGAAAATAAAAAAAAATATCAGTGTGTTTTTTGTAAGACTTATTATTAAATAATTTTATTGCATTAACTATGGAATTATTTATTGTTAATATTGATTTTTATTTGTAAAAGCTTCATGAAAATAAAAATAAAAAAGTTCGAATGAAGAAGTTTTGTTTGTGATGGGGAAGATTCTAATTTATTTGACATTTTTTCAGAATATATATATTTTTGGTATGACTCTTTTAAGAGAATTATATGGGACAAAAATAAGTCATTACATATTAGTGAATTATTATCTAATAGCAAAGGAATAGTCTGGGAGGCAAAGCAATAGTCTTTAGTGGAAGAACTCACAAAGAGGCTGTTGCCAATTTTAGATTAAGAACTGGACACAGCCGCCCTGGCGCAGCATCTGGACAAAATGGGGTTTGTGAACTGTGATATATGTGTCTTATGTAAGACAGAGAAAATAAAGACGGCTCATTGTTCGGGACTGGACTCTAACTTACAATAGAATGGTGATTTGTGTACTCTTTACTGCAGGGACAGAGAAAATATGTCCTAATCACACGAATTTTTATTTCTGCGCTTCTAAATTTTTAAATTTTTATCCTTAAAACATTGAACTCTTTTAAACTGTTTTTTAAGGTCTTTTAGCCGTTTTTGATAAGAATATCTGGTCCTTTTCCTTGCAATTTTATATTTTTATGTTCTTTTTTGTTTCTGTGATAAGTGGCCAAATTTATATGGATTGAGATCTAATAAAGTCATAGATAATAACATTTTTTTTGTATAATTTAAAGCTGTTTTCTTTTTCCTATTTCACTCAAAAAATAGTTGTCGATAGCAAGGCATCAATGGCATTTCGTCTTGTCTTTGAACTTTTATCAAAATTTAAGTAATTTGTATAAATTAATCCATAATTTTCGTTAAAAGAGTTAAACGTTTTTTTTTTTCCCCTAAATTTATTTTAGAAAATCCGCTGAAAGTGTTTTTGCTCCTTATTTTCAGAAACGCTAATTTCACCGTCTTCGTCCACTTGTTGTTCTACTAAATCTTTTAGATCGTCGTCGTTACACCTATCGTGGTTGGAAAGGTTTATACCAGTTGTAATAATTCTCCAATATCCTATATATTTATATTATCCAACTCTGTTTCATTAGTTAGCTGGACAATTTCGTCGACATTAATAATGGATTCTCTTGTGGCAATATCATTGCTTCGTTCCGACCATACATTCTTACATACTAATTCCAAATAATTCTAGTTCATCTTATTCCAGGATCGATTGATGTTTTCTACAGCATTCATGGTATTCATGTTTTTTCCAAAACACCTCTAATGGATTTTTTTATCTTCTCCACCGGTGTTATCAGTAAACTGCCAGAATGTCCATCGCAGATAATAAGCTTTAAAATTTAAGATTTCGGAGATTTCCAATATTACCACCCAACCATGAAACTGAGTTAAGCGGAATCTTATGGTGCATTATTTTAAGGAGAATTTTAGTAGTTTTAATTTGAATTTTGTAGTAGATAAGAGCAATTATGATTAATTAATTGCTTTTATTTATCCATTTTTCTATCAAATTTGCATAATTTAGCAATAACCACGGCTATTTTGTTGAGTACAAATTTAAAATGGAGCACGTTTTTAAGAAATATATATCTTTCAAATGAAAAAAATGTATATATAAAAATAAGAATCCCTCACCCAGGCTGTCCCGTTATACATCTATCATATGATATCTATTATGTGATCTTTTAGTCTGCAATAAAGCAAATTAATATGTTTCATATATATATATATTTATTTATGATGTTGATAGCATAAAAGCATTATCAGGCCACATGTGGCCATAAGGCTGTACATAACCGAAATATTTTGATCATTTCCATAATTTATTAAATCCTCAGGAGTAAAATATGTAGTTTATCGATCTCCAAAAAATATTTTTATTGAAATAATGCTTGCGGAATATATTGGTTTTTTTTCTCTGTAATTTAGCTTATAAAGCTTATTTATAATTGCGTCCTTTTCAAAATATATAGCAGAAAAATTTAAAGCTCTCAGTAACTAACCATTTCCATTAAATATTATGTAGCTTCCCTATGCCTGGTTTCAAAAATTTTGTTTCAAATTTTATATATTTACAAATAATATTTTTCTTAATTTATTTAAATTATGAGTTACTTCAATAAATAATTGTACAATTACTTTATTGAAAAGCAATTTTTATATTGTTGTTGTTGTTCTAATTCAGATGGCAATACAGAGATAGTTAATCTAATTTTTTATATTAAACAGAGGCCTTTGTTTTATGTTATTGGGGTAATATCAAATACTAGGTACCTACAAAATGTTATTGAATTCATGAAAATGAGAAATTGTTTTTACAGTCTGTGTTAGTGAAGATATTTTATATTTAAAAATATTAAAATTTTATAATACAAAATAAAATTTTCCATAATACAAAAATATAGCTTTATCACAAGTTAAAATTGTTGCACCCAATTTTGAAAACTTATCTATTATATGAAATTTAATATATGTCAATAAAGTTAAATATATTCATTTGTACCAGTAATGCACTGATTTCTGAAAGACTCAAGCTTCATAATTTATTCATGCACAACTCAAAAAATTCGAAAGTTATCTCACATATAAATATTTCATTTCCTTATCTAATACAATGTAATAAAAAAATAGAAAAATAATTTATTTTTCAGCATTTTATTTTTTATAGTCACATAGCCCAAACGTGATGAATCAAATAGTTTATTTTCAACCATTATTTATGCTAGTACCTAAAAATATTTGTTCACATATCTGTGTTTGTTTATACAGAAATTTGCATTTTTTTTTATTTAGCAACAACCACATCTACTTCGCATGATACAGTTATAAAATGATACATACTATTTTGCGATAAATGTTGTAGAGTAAATGAAATAATACTTAGATAAGGATCCTGCATTCAAGATAGCACGTTATTGCCAAAAGAGTTTCTTTCTATTTTTTTTTTTTATTTATCAAAACGGAGTTGAATTTTTACGTTAAATCTGGTTCAATCTCTATGAAAAGTCTATGCATTAAGACTGATTAAATCAAAATAGGTTAGATATATTTGATATATATATCAAAATCTGAAAATCTATGTATCTATAGCTATATATATATATATATAGCTATAGATACTATATATATATCTCTCTCTCTTATATATATATATATATATATATATATATATATATATATATATATAGAGAGAGAGAGAGAGAGAGAGAGAGAGAGAGAGAGATTTATATAGATATATCATTATATTATTCCTTTATTTGTAGAAAGTAAAAAAAAATATTATTTCATAAAAAATAAAGAGTTGTATTTGTCGTATTACATTACTTGAATTATTGTTTGTCTGTGGTTAATTAGATTTTTGTAGTAACAATAAGCCAAATTCATTTATCATTTTTTTTTTTATTGATCGATTTTTATTTTGTTTTATTTTTTATTCATTTATTATATTTATTTATTTTATATTTGTGTCCTAAATTGCTTGTTTATAGATATGTAATTATCCAAAAGGAATACGTATTTTAATGTACTATCTATCGACAACTGCATCTACTTTAGTGAGTGTAATTTTAGAACAGAACATGTATTTGACAATAAAAACCTTAGAGATAAAAAATACGTATTTCATGATACTGCATTCAGATCATCACTTATGATTTTCTCTACATTGAAATAGAAAACATTACATAAAATATTTTTCTAATATTAGAAAAATAATAATTATATTTTAAAAATAAAATGAACAAATGATGGGAATGCCCAAGGTCTGTTCTTCATTATCGTAGATTCTGCTCTATTTCAAAACAAATATGTACCGTGCGCTACAGAGGGTATTGAATCCCAGTTCTGTTGTAGAACTAGCTCACTATCACTTGGACACTTGCGACTAGGACTCTCACTACCACCTGACACTAGTTGCATTTCGTAAAAATTTATTAAGTAGTACATCCTAAAGAAGTAAATTCAGAATTTTTAATTTTATTTAACTTGTACGGGAGAAACAAATCTCTGTTCTAGTACCAGTTTAATTTTTCTTAGCACTTCAGGCAGACCTTTTTTTAATAAGACTCCAAAGTGAGCTATCTTCAAAGTGAAGTTTTCGTGGAAGTTAATGATTAACAGACTTACTTTTAACCGGTACATCCTGGCTGTCAGAACATTCTGTTTCGGTATCGTATTTCTGCTGGGGGAAGTAGCAATTAATTGTGCTCGGGATCTCTCGCCGACATTTCTTCATTCAGACAAAGAGTCAGGAGAACACTGGGTGCTTTAATTTGCTCTTATCGTGTCTTCTTCGTCTTTGTGTTCGTTATTGATTTCATGCTTTTTTTTTCTTGCTTGGAGAGAATGCGTTTCAATTAAAACGGAAATTGATTTATCTGGTTGTAATGGATTCTGTAACAAGTTTACAACCTACTATTAATTTCTAACCTATTATTATTTTTTTTTTCATTTAAAGGAACAAGTAATATCATTTTAGTGATAGCATCTATCCCTCTGTCTTTCTCTCTCTCTCTCTTTATGTGTATATATATCAGCACAAAAAATTACAGAAAATCAAAATCACGGCTTCTTGGAGAGACTTACAGCTACTTATAGAATTCCATCAAAAAGAATTCAGCAAGAAAATGGATAAAGGACTTTACAGAAACATGATAAATTTGTATAACAAGACCACGAAATTTGCATTCACTATACATAAATATCCATGTGCTTCATAAATAGTCTGATGGAAAAAAAAATTGAAATTGAAGGAATTAATAAAAACAAAGGAGATTAAAATGAAACGAATTAATAAAAAGAAAGGAAAGTTAAAATTTCTTTATTCAATATCCAAAGTGGATATAATCTGTAGCGTCCAACATGAAAATCAATAAATATACAGAAACATCAATGGTTAAGCGGTACAGACAACAGAGGCAGATAAAAATTAAAATACAAATACATGAAAAATATATTATTCAGTAAATCAATAAAAAGAAGCTTAAGAAATAAGTTATGACATCCTAAAATAAATACCTTCAGGGCATTATAAACCATGTTATTTCTGCTCGATTTTTGAATAAATCAAAAATTAGTCCAATGATATATTCCAATAAAATGTTTGAATCAAAACTATTTTCATTTAGAATCAGTAATGAATGAAACTGTTTAATGGCAGTTAGGCAGTGCATCTTAGAAAAGCCTGAGTCATGTTCAAAATTACCACATTAATGTCCGCCTATAAGATTAAAGATATGTTCAATTTCTGCTGTTCAATGTGTTCAATATGTTCAATATGTTCAATTATGCTGAAAAGCTTCATAACATTCAATTTGTAAGAGACGTTCACGAAAACAGTAACTCGGACAGGCTACAACTAGTAATTTGTGTGTGGTTTGTCAGTTGTTATTTTGAAAAGCTTCATAACATTCAATTTGTAAGAGACGTTCACGAAAACAGTAACTCGGACAGGCTACAACTAGTAATTTGTGTGTGGTTTGTCAGTTGTTATTTTGAAAAGCTTCATAACATTCAATTTGTAAGAGACGTTCACGAAAACAGTAACTCGGACAGGCTACAACTAGTAATTTGTGTGTGGTTTGTCAGTTGTTATTTTGAAAAGCTTCATAACATTCAATTTGTAAGAGACGTTCACGAAAACAGTAACTCGGACAGGCTACAACTAGTAATTTGTGTGTGGTTTGTCAGTTGTTATTTTGAAAAGCTTCATAACATTCAATTTGTAAGAGACGTTCACGAAAACAGTAACTCGGACAGGCTACAACTAGTAATTTGTGTGTGGTTTGTCAGTTGTTATTTTGAAAAGCTTCATAACATTCAATTTGTAAGAGACGTTCACGAAAACAGTAACTCGGACAGGCTACAACTAGTAATTTGTGTGTGGTTTGTCAGTTGTTATTTTGTTCGCTGTTGTCACATTTAACACCAAATAATTGACAGCTTGGGAAGAAGGACGGTTTGTGTGGAAGTTACTGATGTTATTTAGCATTTCTTAAACGCATGTGGTAAAATATTTAGATTACATAGAATTTACGGAAACCATAAACAGAAGTAAAAACTTTTAATAAAGTGCAAATATGAGTTGAGAAGTTACAAATAAATAGTATAATGATGAAAAAGAAGTTCCATTTCTGATTAAAATGTTCTTAAACTATATTTTGTGTTGTTTATGCGTTAAAGTTTTTTTCTATGTAGAGAGTTCTATATCTTAATATTGACATCAGGAAAATCATTTTAAAGACTGTTCGTAATAGTCTTTTTGCTGCATTTCTATTATATAAGTGTTATGAGAAATTTTATAAACATTTGAAAGGCTTAATACATTTCATCATCTACACAACTAACAGCATATTTATAAATTAGACAATGATTTTTTGTGTAGTTTAAGAAAACAGCAGCAAATATTTTTCAAGTATTTTATGGAATTCTTTGAATTGGATATTACTTTCATTATAATTAATAAAAATTGCAGCGATTTCACTGTTGCAACTAATAATCGAGAGCTAACTTTAGAATAATACACTGAAGTGACAAAAGTCATGGAATACCTCTTAATATCGTGTCGGCCCTCCTTTCGCCCGGCGAAAGTGCAGCAACTCGACGTGGCATGCACTCAACAAGTCGTTGGAGGTCTTCTGCAGGAATATTGAGCCATGCTGTCTCGATAAACGTCCATAATTGTGAAAGCGTTGATGGTGCAAGATTTTGGGCACGAACAGACCTCTCGATGATGTCCCATAAATGCTCAATGGGATTCATGTCGGGCGATCTAGGTGGCCAAATCATTCGTTGGAATTGTCCAGAATGTTCTTCAAACCAATCGCGAGCAGTTGTGGCCCGGTGACATGGCGCATTGTCATCCATAAAAATCCCATCGTTGTTTGGGTACATGAAGTCCATGAATGGCTGCAAGTGATCTCAAGTAGCTGAACATAAGCATTTCCAGTCAATGTTCAGTCCAGTCGCACCAGAGGACCAAGTCCATGCCATGAAAAAAAACAGCCCACACCATTACGGAGCCACCACCAGCTTGAACAGTGCCTTGCTGACAGTTTGGGTCCATGGCTTCGTGGGGTCTGCGCCACACTCGAACCCTACCATCAGCTCTTACCAACTGAAATCGTGACTCATCGGACCAGGCCACGGTTTTCCATTCATCTAGGGACCAACCGATATGCTCACGTGCCCACGAGAGTCGCTGCAAGCGATGTCGTTCTGTCAGTAAAGGCACTCCGAGTCGGTCTTCTGCTGGAATAGCCCAAGAAAGCCAAATTTCTCCGCACAGTTCTAACAGACAAGTCCCTTGTACGTCCCACATTGATTTCTGCGGTTATTTGACGCAGTGTTGCTTGTCTGTTAGAATTTACGACTCTTTGCAGACGTCGCCGGTCTCGGTCGTTAAGTGCAGACGGTCGACCACTGCGCTGTCCATGGTGGGATGTTATGCCTGAAATTTCATACTCTCGGCACACTCTTGACACACTGGATCTGGGAATGTTGAATTCCCTAACGATTTCGAAATGGCATGACCCATGCGTCTAGCTCCAGCTAACATTCCGCGTTCAAAGTCTGTTAATTCCCGTCGTGCGGTCATCATCACGTCAAATCCTCTTCACATGAATAACTTGAACAGAAATGAAAGCTCTGCGAAAACACTGCGCATTTATACCTGTTCTACGCGATGCTACTGCCATCTGAAAATTTGCATATTGCTATCCCATGACTTTTGTCACTTCAGTGTATATCTGTAGAATGTATATATATATATATATATATATTTATATATTCTAGAAGGCACTTAAAAAGTAATTATAAACCAAATGGTTTAATGTTCAAGTTGTACAGCCATACAACTCTATATACATATAACCATAATATGGTTGTTATTCATGGGAAAAATAGCTTTTTTATCCAAATCACTCTAAAATCCTTTTATTTTCATACATTATTTTAGATGTACAAAGAAATTTATAATTTCAGAAACAAAAGTTATTAATTAAATTCCTGCATAAAATTCATCGCCTAAGGTAATACTACTCGTGTAAAATATTTTTCTAAGTCATACATTTTCTCTAGCTTCTCGAGATTTTATTACGAGCCAGAAAGAAGCACTGTAAAGCCTACTTTGCAATTTTGAAATTCATTTCAGATGAATAAGCGAACTGTAATGAAAAATCACAGAGACGACGACGCAATTGCTTTGAAATGGTTTGCATCGCTCGTTTCATCCCTGAAAAGGCAATCTTCCTCCACTGCTCTTAAAACACTGAATATTCATTTTCGTTGCTTCTAATGTAAAAAGAGAGTTCGGTTTTCGCCTTGTTTTTACTCTGTATATGAAATGTTTTAGCGTGCCACTGGAATACTAATGCATGCGTTTGCAATGTGAGTGAAGATTGGTAGCATTTCGTCTGTAGTGATGTTGTGATGCCAGGTATACTTCATGATTATTTCCAGTAACCAAATATTCATAAATATTTCATGGAATAGAATAAATGAATAAGTGGGTCACAGAAGAATTTAGATATCAAATATTTTAAAAAAAAAATATTTTCTTTTTCTTTTGCTTTTGAATTTTCGACGAACTAACACGGTCTGCCTTAACTAAGTAGATGTAATTCAGTTTGTGTTTTTTATTTCATTAAATGTTGAAAATCATATTTAAAATCTGATGAACTATGATGACTATCACACTATTTTCATTCAAGAAAAGCTCCAGATTAGAATAAATATCAGGCTTTTTTATTTAAAATTTAATTGAATTTATTTGTAGTTTTCATTGTTGAATTTCTAATCTTGAGCAGCCAACGAATAAAATAATTTCGATTAGCATTCATGTTTCACGTTAGTTTAACACTCACCAATAATTTTTATTGAACAAATTTATTCGCAAAATTTTTAACTCGGAAATAGTTCTGAACATAATTTTATTTAAAGATATTTACCATAAGAATTTGTCTGTAAGAAAAATTACAATTATAAAGATTTAGAATTAAAATTGGGGCCTGATGGAGGAGTGAGTCGAAGCGCCCCGGGTTTCAGAGGCGGGTTCATCTACCTTGTTTAAATCATATTCATAAATTAAAATCCTATTATTTTTGACTGTTTAAGGAAAGATTAGCCGAGTACTGAGTTAAGATTTGTTTTCGTGGAATTCTTTTTGAGTTGGGGTTTGCTTCATTACAGGAATATTTAAATAACAAAATTGAACTGTTTGATAATAATACAAATTTTAGGATAGTAAAATGTAGATTATATTTATATATATTCTGAAAGTGAAACTTAAAAATGTAGTTATTAACCAAGCATTTTTAAAGTTCGATGCCGCTGGAATTCTACCTATATGCATGTCAAAATTGTTGTTATCAAAAACTAGGAATAATAATCTTTTATTCAGTAATCATTTTAATAACCCTTTACTTTCAACCATTATTTCAATGTACAAAGAATTTATAACGTCCAAAAACAAAAGTCTTAATGATTTTAATCCCGCAAACAAACGATTTCTTCAAACCTGGAAAGTCCAGAACTGCTAACTCGAGAACTTTGTTTCTAATGACAGGCATTTTCTCTATTTTTTTAAAGAATTTAGATCACATACTGAAAGAAGCACTGGTAATAGCTGAACTTTGCAATTCCAGACATTATTTCATTTCAGATGAATAAGCGAAAAAAAATACAATGAAAAAAAAAATTACGGCGACGGAATACTTGCTGTATGATTAATTAAATAACTGTTATAATGTTCAGTACGATTTTTTTAGTAACCTAGCGCAAAACAGTGAGCTTATTCATTTTTTTATTATTTGATACTCATAATACACATAAGTTGGTCTAAAGACATGATCATATGTAGATGTGTTTCATACGTAGTAGTTGTGTTGATCTACATACGTATAAAACATATGTTTGCCATATTAATGTAACAATGGATAGTTCTACTTTTAAAGGAATTTTAAAATGGAACACGTTTAAATATAGTGGAGACCAAACAAATTACATAGATAAGAATACGGCATCCATACTAGCTGAATATTTATTGGCTAAGGATCTAAGGTTTTAGTTTGCAATAAATTAGAAAACGTTTTATAAAATATTTTTTTTTATTTAAGAGTTTACGTTATTATTAAACTATAGCCTCATCATGTACCATGTTTTTATATTTCATAAAAATAAATTCTTAAAACGTTATCAATGTATTTCTTTAAAAAGTAAAATAAACACTAGGATGTGGGATGCGAGAAATACTTATTTGAGATAGTATAAGTATATGCTTCCTCCACCTATTGAGTATTTACGATTAATGCAAGGTTAAAAAGTTGAACTAAAAAAAAAAAAAAAAGAACAATTCATTTTGTAGATACAGAAGTCAACATCGACTTGAATTTTCACTCCAAATGAAAATAATTGGTTTGGTTTTGAAAATTTTTGAAAAATGTTATTTGTATGGACGAAGAGAAGAATGTAAATTGAATCTCGTCGGCAATTTTTTTAAATTTTTAATTTTTTAATGATAAGTGATATCTATATATCTATATATCCACTGATATCTATATACATTTGTTTTATTGAATTTCTTTCTTTAAAAAGTTATATTTAAATTTATAGCAAAACTTTATATATTAGCATTAATAATACTTTAATTACCAGAGAAATAAATGTAAATCAAAACTTTACGTACTAGCAATAATAAAGCTTCACCATAATAATACTTTTAATACTAATACTAATAATGCCTTCACCATGCTTTAATTACCAGAGAAATAAATTTAAAGCAAAACCTTGCAATAACACTTCAATTACCAGAAAAATATATAAATCTTTACAGCTTTGTAAAACTATAATGCCTGAGATAGTAGAAAGGCAGACAAAATTTTGAGGAACATTTACAAAAAAATTTTCTTTTAATTATGTATATTTTATCGAATATATTTATAGAAAATTTTATCAGAAGTAAATTTTTTAAAAATTTTTGGATAAGCAAGTTTAGAATTCATTAGTTGTGCTTTCATCGTTTCTATAAATGTAGATATTTAAATTATTTTTCTTAACTTTGTAATCAAAATTTCTATGTGTTATCTTTATACATTATTTTTCGAAATTTTAAATATTGATTGAATTTTAATAAATAATTTTACAACACCATATTTAAATACTATTGTATCCTCTTCATAATGGTATTTAAAAAGTTCAAAGTTACATAAATTATTAAAAACGACCATTAAAATTAAATTATAGTTAGGCTGTAACTATAATTTCATTTAAAATTGGCTTTTAGAACCTTATTTATGTTAAAAAATATAGTTTTAAACCTGTTTAAAAATTATTTTATTTCCCATAATATGATCATTGATCACATATTAATTTATTAATTTATCATAACTGTTATTTAAATTATTCAGGAAGTTTTACAATAAAATAAATTTCCAGATTGAATGTTGTTATTTATTATGAGATAATTTTAAATACACATAAATGCTAGTTTATTAAAGTCGTTCTATATTAAAATATTTTACTACGAGAACAAATTTATTTATTATCCATAGAGATAGCATGAACAATGCATTAAACCAATTAATGATAAGATGTAAACGATTAATTCAATTAATATTAATAGAATTTCAGATATAAATGTATTCTTTAACAAAAAAAATTTCATCTACAAAAAATATATATAAAAATTTGAGGTGTTTTTTTAAATTGGTGATATCTTTCATTTAATATACATGTTTTTGTGATTCGTAATGTAAAACAAAATTTTTTAAATATTTCTTGTTTAATAAATAAATAAATTTTGCTTTTACAAAAATTAGAAAAGTAATGTGTCAAAAATTACCAAAAATTGATTTTCTTTTTTCTTTTTTTTTGAATTTTCGAAGATGACGAAGAAAACACGGTTTGCATTTAAAATAATACATTCAATAAATTTTTTTTATTTCGTTAAATGCTGAAAATCATACAAAAGAAAAAACTCTAAATTTGGGTGTGTAAATGCAATTAAGAAAAAGTAAAGAAATATAACGATTTAATTTTTATATATTAGACAAATACAAAAAAAACTTGTTTGCAGGGCATAGTTTGTTAGAATTAAGTATTTAAATTTTTTTGATCGAAGTCATATTTATTTTTAAAAAAAAAAAAAGTCTAAGTCAAAGGGGGAGAAATGATAAGAAATAAACGTTTCAATTTCTAACAAGAAGTGATATGAGTTATATTTCATTCAAGATTAAGTTATATTACTAATTAAATATATATTTTTGATTACAGAAAAGAAATAAAACAATTATACACGGAGTACCATACTTTCATTTAAAACTTTTTGAAATATATTCATTTATATAATTAAAATAAATTTTGTTATTTAATGCCTTTAATTTACCAAAAAAAAGTTAAATTAAATTAATATACAGTATTTTAAACACGTATTAAGATGAATATTTAAATTCGTTAATATAAATTAATGTTCAAATTAATGTTCAGATGAATATTTTTGACATGAAAATTATTAGATTAAATACAATTTTATGAAATTAACAATACATTTTCATAAAATACTTACTGGACATAATTTTAACTAGTCCAAAAAAATTCACACTGCTAAGACTGAAAAATAAAACTCCTTCCTGAAGACTCCTTCCCTCCTATTAGATGGTACTAAACAATTTCTTCCAATTTTCTTCACAAATGATTTTGAGATTCAAAGCTTTTTTTTTCTTCGCTGCTCATCTATTCAAACCGTGTTTCTTCAATGTCATCATGAAACGGAAATGGAATGAATCATTTTTTGTTTTCGGTGAGATTGGTTGAATTTTGATTCAAAACTAAGTGAAATGGAGGAAATTTTATTGCCTTTTTAAAAGAGATTTTCAGAGCACATATATTTGTTCAGAGATTATTCCACATTTAAAAAAATGAAGTAAATAAAAACATTGGAGGTTATATTTAATATGAAAAATTTGAAATACATACATGGATCGGAAGTATCAAAATTTCTGCAAAATAACAAAACAATACCATAATATTAAATAATCATTATTACATAACCATTATTTTATAACCATTATTACATAACCATTATTTTATAACAATTATAACCAATTTTATAACCATTATTTTATAACCATTATAGCATAACCATTATTTTTTAATAAAGCCATAATATTTGTAGATAAATATGAGTGTGTCTAATCCTCAGTATCCTACAGTGCAGGACAGACATTCCATGAATTTTCGCTCGTTTTTTTAAACCAAAAAAATGAAGATACACAACCAGAGTAACTCATGTCATTGTCTTCTGACATGTGATATAATGAACGTATGTATATCCCAATACTCTATATCGAATTTAAATTTTGGTTACAAACAAAAAAGTTAAATTAAATTAATATACATTATTTATTTTTAAAACACTTATGTTAATTGTATAGGTTATAATTAATAAATTAATTACAAATTAATATCACATGAATATTTCATAACATGAAAATTACAGATTAAATGTAATGTAATTCCATGTAGTTAACCAATACATTTTCATAAAATATTTACTGGACAGAATTTTAAGTCTAAATAGAAATTCACACTGCTAAGACTGAAAAATAAAACTGCTTCCCTCCTATCAGATGGCACTAAACAATTTCTTCCAATTTTCGTCAGAAATGATTTTCGAGTTCAAAGCTTTTTTTCTTCGCTCTCAGCTATTCAAACTGTGTTTCTTCAATGTCATCATTGAAAATTAAATGGAATGAATCATTTTTTGTTTTCGGTGAGATTGGTTGAATTGCAGATTTAAAACTAAGTGAAATGGAGGAAATATTCTTACCTTTTCAAGAGGTTTTCAGAGCACATGTATTTGTTCAGAGATTATTAAACATTTAAAAAAAATGAAATAAATAAAAAGCATTTGAGGTGATATTTAATATACAAAAATTCAAAATACATACATACATACATCGATCAAAAAATATCTGGATAAAATATCTGCTGATAACAAAACCAGTAAATATCCATGGATGGAAGGAAATGTGTCGTTATGGAGCATCCGTAGGTGTCCTGACTTAGCTCCATGAGTATCTATCTACTCATGGATGAAACTTTTTAGTGGACAGCTTCTGTTGTAATGGAACTGAGTTGTCCCTTTACAGTTTGGGAATGATGTGAGTGCACCAGGGATTGCGCTCTGAATAGATCACATGAGACCATAATAAGGATGATTCCATGGGGATACCGACAACTATCTCTACTAGGAGGAACATTTGCGTATCATATGAAAACTTCCACCAGGTAGTCTGACTCACCATGATGAACTGATCACCGTCATCTAATCACCTCGTTATTTGAAACAGTATCGACAACAAAGACACCAGAACATTGAACCTCAGCTGAAATGCTCGCCAGCGGCACGCGTTGCCACTGAACCACGAATCGGGTTGATAAAATGTGTTTTAGGTATATTGCACAGTGCTTAAAAGGCAATTGAACGATTAGTAAATAAATAAATAAGCAAATTTCGACGTAGGTCATGTGACTGCAATCAATTCATTTATATCCTTTTTTTCTTAATTTTCATATGAAAAATATAATTTAAAGTTATTAAAAAATAATCATAATTTTTATGTCATCTTTTGAATCATGAACAGGTGTATTTATAAGTATTTCATCGTAAAAAAATTGGTGCTTTCTATGGTGTAATTTATAAATTGTAAAAATACACAGACAAAAATCTAATATATATACAGAGAGAGAAATATAAAGTGTATATATAAAAAGTATTCTTGTTAAATATTACCAAGATCAACAGATAAAACCAAAGTTTCCCAAGGAACTTTTTCTTCTTTTCTAAAACAAGTATTAATGCTTACACAGAAACATTCTAGTAAATATCATATATACAGAAGTTTTTCTTTGAAAGACCAAAACAAATCATGACCAAGCTTTCCGGTTTATTCCTGTAATACGTTTTCAACAAAGAACAGCTGTGAATCCCAAGAAAGCTGCTCATCGATAAAGTATTTGTCACCAACAAGGAATGCAGTTCGCATGTCAAATGCGACCAGAAATACAACACAGCCCATCTAAACACGCAGTTTTCTGTCGCTATGCTGCCATTACAAGGTTCAATCTTTACTCCGTGATAGTTCCTTTATTTGAAATATTTTTGCTCCAACGGTTTTCGAACGTGAGATGCAAGTGAATTTATTCCGTCCTAAAACCCGAAATGGCAAACAGAAGGAAAGGAAACCGAGAATAAATGTAAATACCTATCCCAGGTTTAAATTGAACTGGGGTGCATATGTTCCATCTTCAAGAAAGTAAGAAATCCAATTTCAGTTAGTTAGCACATCAAAGTTATCTTCAAAGATAAATATCGGCATGAAATGTGCAAGGAATATAAAGCTTTAAACGACATATAAAATTTAGATATCCTAATTAATAATTTAAATTAATTTGCTTCCAATCGTTGCCTATTTGGTCTTAGAAACCAATTAAGATCCCATCTGATTAAAAGAAGAACTAAAATTTTACTGTACAAAACTCTTATAAGACCAGTATTAACATATACGTCTGAAACATAGTTACTAACAGCAAAAGAAGAAAAACAGTTGGCTATGTTTGAAAGAAAAGTGCTATGAACTATTTTTGGTGGTATGAATGACAATGGAAATTGGCGAAGAAGATATAATTTTAAACTTTACAAACTTTTTAGAGACATTGACATTCTAAAATTTATTTAGCTGTACAGAATGAGATGGGCTGGTCATCTCATGAGAATGAAAAGTGATAGAGCTGCTTTGAAAGTTTTCAATGCAATCCCTTTTGGACAATGACCGATGGGAAGACCAAAAAAAAGAGATGGGTAGACTCTTATTTTAATGTTATTAAGATAAAAAACTTTAGGTCCACGGCCAAGAGGAGAACAGTCTGACTGGATCTTTTCAAGAAGCCCAAGGCCCACAACGGGATGTCGAGCCAGTTACGAGGATGAGTTAATTTAGCTATTCCGATCACACATTAGAAGGAGAATTATAATCTTATGATTCCTGCCGCAGCTGATGACATGCCCACATACTACAATGCTAATGTTGTAATCGCTAAAAATGTCTTATGTCTGATGAGTTTTTATGTGCATAGTACATGTAATCGTAATCAATTTTTTTTTTTAAAAAGTAGCAGGAGCAAAATAATTAAAAAAAAATAATTAAAGAGAGAAGGGGAAGAGGAGGAATTAATATAAAAACTTTTTATTTGGAAAAAAAAGGGTGATAAGAAAATTCAAATGAATTACAGTGAAGCCTATTGGTGCAAATACTGCTATGGGGATGACTTCGTTTAGTGGGTGGAGTCTTTAA